>VXAX01003110.1:357813-382070 GCA_013399835.1 Leptocoma aspasia
GACGAGCGGGGGGGGGGGGGGGGGTATCAGAATAGATATCAATAATGTATCTGCTGCTTTAATAAATTCACATTACTATTTAATCCCTCAGTATTACCTAAATCTCTTTTAATTCTCATCAAGGGGATAACAATATTGCCTGCTATTGACATTCAGACTAGGCTAACATGCACTGGCAAGGGTAGTACTGCCCATGTACTTCATGTGTTAGTTGCACTATCAGCATAGCAGGACCTGCTGGCTGAGTTTTGGCCTAGCAAGTGTTGGTGTTTTGGTTTGTTTTTGTTTCAGTGAATGGTGTCGCCTTAATATAAACATTCTCTTTAAAACACTGATCATTCCTTTACCAAAACTGTAGCTAGACAGCAGGACTTTGACTAACAACTCTTACATTAGCCCTAACAGCTGTCCAAAGAAATCATGGAATATCTCAAGTTGGAAGGGATCCATAAGGAGCATCGAGTCCAACTCCCTGCTTTTCACAGGACTACCTAAACCAGGTGACTAAGAGCATCCTCCAGATATCCAGCATCCTTGAACTCAAGACTGCTTCCCTGGAGAGCCTGTTCCAGTGAGTGACCACCCTCTGGTTGAAAAGCCTTTCCGTAATATTCAATCTGAACTTCGACCAATGCAGCTCCACTCCATTTCCCTGTGTCCTATCACTGCTCCCCAAAGAGGAGATCAGCAACTCCCCATCCACTGGCTCCCAGGAGGAAGCTTTAGACTGTGGTGGAGTCACTCCTTGTCCTTCTCCAAGATAAACAAGCCAAGTGACTTCAGCCACTGCTCGTGAGTCTTGCACTTGAAACACCCTACCAGTGCCAAACCTGCTTCCACCTCATTAAGGTATCCTAAACCTCCATGTCTATAAAATTAATGGCATCCAGTGTCACTCAGCCATGTCACTTCATGCCAACATCACTTCCATAATATGTATGTTTTGAATAGCACTTAATAAACTGCTCTTGGTTACAGGAATAGTCACAGAGAACACTTATGTGTCACTTATGACAAACTTTTCCTTAGTCCTGTGCCCTGCACCCTCTGCAGACCTAGGATGTTGTTTACTTTCCATGTGTCCTCATGTCATATTTCAGGGCATCAGTGCTCTGTGGTTTAATTAGTATGGCTGCTTCTCTTTCTCCCTGGGGCTGGGCTGAGCAGTGACCTGAGTGTGTGTCAGATCTAGGAAAATAATTCACACACATTTCCTCCTTCATCAGATATTGGCTGTCTGCTGCCCTCAGTCATGATAATTATACAGGCAGTTCACATAGGTCTTGCTACTGATTGACTATGGAACCCTCATTCTTATTTCTGGCTACTATGCCTGGATCTGCTTCTCACAGCTGCTGTGAAGGTAGAAATTCAACACAAGCCAGTCATCACTTTCTGCCTCTATGGTCAGTAGAGAGAGAAGGAGAGAATCTGATGTCCCCAGCGTGACTCATCCCATCCTAAAAAAACCATCAAAAATAGGCATGTATTAAGCAAATAATGCCAGAAGTTAATTTATCTTTGGTACTAGTAGAAGATAGCTGTATTTTTTTTTCTTGCCAGCTAAGATAGGTTCCATAAACCTGTCCTTTGAAGGTGAACCATTCATTGCTGGGCACATGTGCATCTTCTTTCTTGCATTGCTACTTGCTCCTGGTAAAGCATTGCTGTAAATACTTACCAAGGAAGGGACAGAGAGGATAGTCACAATTGGAAGCTGATTATGATATCTACAGCTGTGATGTCTGCTCTTTGCTGCTTGGGTATCAGAGAGGTGAGAATTGCAGAGATATGAGGCAAGGAAGAGTTACAAACTGTTCTAGACTCCCACACAGCATTATCTAACTTTGTGAGGAAGCTATGAAATCTATTGCTTTGTTACCTTTTATGCCATATTAAACCTCTACATAAAAAACTATTACATTTCAAGTATTATACAGTTGTGAACAGATACTTTATAGTAGTGGGAAACTGCAAGAATGCAATGGTGTGCTAGTTAGGATGTGCTGGCCCCATGCTCACCCTCAATATGGCAAACATCATGCTACTTAAGCCTCGTAAATCTGAAGTAGAGGCATGGAAGCAGAAAAGCCCCACAGTTAAGGCACCATGGTGTTTAACTGCATCTTTTTATTGGCATAAACTCTTCCCAGCATAACCAGATGAATCAGCCATCTGAGCCAATGTTTAGTGGTCATGAGTAAAGTGGTATTGTTAATATTGAAATGATCTAGTTTTGTTTGGTTTGAAATTAAGTAGACATAGACGAGAAGAAATTGGAGAAGGGAAACAACAAGTAATCTTGAGAAATATTCTCAGAGAATAGGACCCTTTAGAAAAGTGTATGTTATAGCTTTCTTGGTCTGTACAAAGGGCCTTTTCAAGGATTCGCTGAGTGTAATTGCGTATATTTCTAACAAGTGCCAAAGACAGACACGGTCTCGTGTTCAGCTGTGGGAGGAGGTTTTTGCTGCCCACCCCACCGCAGGGCTGGAGGTGATGTGCTCTGGGGCATGGGGCAGCCTCACCTGCCCCTATAGTCCAGTTCTCACCCAGAGACTTGCCTGCCCTGACACCCTTGCAACAGCAATGTCAGCATCAGCAGAAGAGGGACCTGCTGGGGTACTAGTGGTTTAACACACCAGAAACCTGAGTCTGTTCCTCCAGCAACCCACTTGCACATGCAGTGCAACAAATGGAGTTCATACCTTCACAGTTCCCACAACTGCTCGGCCCAAAATACATTTGCTTGCTTTTTTTGTGGTTTTGTCTCATGACAATACTGCAGTGCTTTTCTTTCACCTCATATCTGGAAATAAATACACACATTTTTCTGTGCAAACTGCCAGCCAGCCTCTCACTCTGCAGTAAATTTCCAAGTCACAAGTGCTCAAGTTTTGCCCTGTCACCGCTGCCTGTGCTGATGCTGCCTCTGAGGGGTCAGGTAGAGATAAATTCTTTAGTCTCCCATCTCCACCCACTCCTCTCATCACTGTAGAGGTGTTGGACCACTGCTCCCTTCTGCAGAGGCTGCATGAGCCCTTGCAGCCACTGCCAGGTGGGCATTCTGTCCTCATTTGTATCCTGCTCATGAAAAAAACCACAGCTAATATTAGGTGGTATCTAGGGATAGGGTGGAAGTCTAAGTGGATGGTGCAGCCACTCCACAGCAGCTGATGGGAGCACTTCATGGTCTCAGCACATTGAGTGTGCTGGTTACACTGGAGCTGGAGCACATCCTGGCAGCCAGAGCTGTGCAGAACCCAGGGCCTGGCAACACCAGGGCACAGCTGGCCTCCCACTGCTCCCTGAGCCTGGCAGTGGCGGTGGCACCTTGACACTGGCATTTCACCTGCAGCCCTGCCGGGAGGAGAAAACCATGCTTGCTCTCCAGCTGCGTGAGCTGCAGCTACCAGCTCCACTGAAGGGTGTGGAAGGATGCTGCTGACCACCTTAAAGAAAAGCAACAAAATTCTGCACACAGATTCTGTAAAGAAAATGTTTTATTTAAAGTGTTAAATACCATCACCAGAATGAGTTTGATTTACATTAGTTGGTGTTTGTTACAGGCCTAATCTGCCCTTTTTTTTTTCCCCAACTGTAATTCCTTTTAACTTTTTAAAACGTACTATTTACAAGACAGCAGTGATCACTGGAATAGTACTATTTACATGACTAAACCATAAGTAGAATTGCAGACGTGTGAAAATTAAAAAAAATACATTAATTTTTTTTAAAATAAATACTGCATAATGACAATTATGTACAAACCTTCCATGCGTCATGTCCTTGATTTTAAAATTTGAAATAATTTATAGAGGACTATGCACACAAGAATGTGTGAGCACATCTCACAGTGTCAGGAAAATGGTTATGTATTTTTGTTTAATATCCTAGGGGATATTGTAGACTGCATGTTAGTAGTATTTATTTGCTGCTGGTAGACAGGTGTCTAAATACTTTCAATAAATATAATTTTACCAGTCTGTCTATTAACTTAACTATAATCCATTATATAAACTCTGCAGACAAGACACAATCTCATTTTCTATGATATTGCACAAAGTAAAAGGCATTATAAGTGATACTGTTATTACTTTTTCCCTCTTAAGAGGCATGTACAATTTGTTAATGGGAAACTTCAACAGATTTTTAAATAAAATCAGAATAATTCTGTGTGGCCATAAAGGTAAATGTAATGTACTTCAAAAATTATTGCAAGATTTCAATATTAAACCTTAAGTAGGTATTAAAGGCATACAAAGACCCAGGGAAAAAAAAAAAAAAAAAAAAAAAAAAAAAAATTTTGTTTTTAAAGNNAAAGGATATTTTGTTATTAAAGGTTAGCCAGTTACATTCTCTTTAAATAACGTAACTTAATGAGAAGCTTGAACTTGCAGCACCACCCAACGGTAGTTACTGCCTGCTACAAAACCCAGGGTTCTGCAGCTCCATTAACGGCAGCGAGGTTCTGGTAGTGGTGTCAAAGAGCTGACAGAGTGGTACTGATAAGCTTTCTTTAAGGCTATTTTACGAACCAAAGACTGATACTTTCCAGACCAATATTGCCTAATTATGTCTTTTTGTGATGCAAATGTAATTTATGAAAATTGAACTTTACAGCAGAAGAACTGTATGGATTTGTAACCTTTGTTGGTTTCGTTATTTCAAAAATGTAGCGATCGATTTGGTTTAGTGCAAATAAAAGTGCTTAAATTTGTTTCCTAAAAATCAATCAGGTACTTAATTTTTCCTCTTTCCAAAAACCTACAAGAAATAATAGTTCAGTCTTTGAATGAAAGATGCTGGTGCTGAAAACAAATTTATTGAAGACATCTTACAATGGCCACGTGATTCCAGTATTTTGCTGTAGAATTCAATTTGAAGGTGAGAAAAAATGAAAATAAGTTACCATGCACTGTACAATAAATTGCAAAAGTTCAAATATCTTCTTTATCAAATACATGCTGAATTACATTAATGTACTCCCAAGCCATGTTGCAAAATCCTTTTCAACATGCTTGAAAAAAGTAAGCTCTTAAACAATATTTTTCTCAAATAATTCAGAAATGCAGAACAATCTGCAACCCTGAACCAAATATGGGGCATAAGACAGTAATAAGTCAAAAGTTAGCCATTTTAGAATATGCTGATCATCCTGGGAGGTAGAGGGGGAAAAAGAGCAAAAGGAAGAAGGGAGATTGGGAGGAGAGATAGAGAAAGGAGGAGGTAAAAGAAGTGTACAATTTGCACATTATGTTGAACTTTACAAGGCTTGTACCTTTTACATTTAAATAAATTCAATATATTACACTTATTTCTTGTCACATAAACAGAATTTTAAATATTTGCTAGAAATTATTTTTTCTTTTTAATATAAGTCTGCAAAAACACAGACCATGATTGGTTTAAAGAATGATAAACGTGGTGTGTCTTTGTATCACCCTGTTGCATTCTCTTCCCTTTAAAACCATGCACTAGTGAAATTTATCTTTAAAAATAATACAAACGGTTGAAAATGGCTGATTTATTCTTTTCTTTTTTTTTTTTTTTTGCAAGTTGCAGCCCCAAGAAAATAATTTAAGTGTTCAGCTAAATCTGTGTCCATGCAAAAAAGTTTCTTAATTTCATACAGTACAGTATATCCACAGAACTTTATTTTTCAGAGAGTCCATCCTGTCTGGGGTTTCACTGTGTGAACAGCTGGAGGTATGAAGCCCGCCACTTTAAGTCTTGAACCTTTTCAATATGAAGAGTTTTCAGATCTCAAGCAACTGCTGCAAGTGTCAGTTGACTTTTCCCACATCCTTAGATTCTTCTTTTCTTCCAATGTCTGCTAATCCACTGACTTGTAACGTGGCTTCATGGGAGGGTAACTCCGTTTCTGTGGCATAAGCAAACTTTAGGAGGGGAGGGCAGATAAATAAAGAAACGGGAGCAACGAAACAGATATGCCATTGGAAAGGACTTTTGTTGCATGAAACAGATTGATTTTTTTAGTTTAGTCCATGGCTTCAGATTGGACCAAAACTGAGTCCCTGAACTCCAAACCTATCAGTTCCTCATGATTTCAGTCCATCACCTGAGGGCCTTCCGTAGGGCACAATGTGTGCAACTTCCTTGAGAACACAGGATCGCGTTGCAGCCCTAGAAACAGGCTCAGAAGACACAACATTAAGCATGCAGTGTTACCAGGGTTTGCGACCTGTAATTTTATCTTTTTGTAACGCTGGTTGCTACGACAACAGTTTCACAGCTGCTATGAGCGAGCATACGAAGGTCCTGTTGAACTTTCAAGAGATGATTGGGAAGCTCTTCTAGTGAGAGGAGCTAAGGTTGGGTCTACTAGGGAAGAAGGAGGGAAAAGTTTGAACCACCCAATCACCATGTTGGACAGGTCCAGGTCATCTAAAAGTATCTGTGCCACTCCCATAAAGGATTTGTGATCCATACGTCCATAGTCTCCCCAAACAATTATCTGTTAGGTAAAGAAACACAAGAAAATAGAAAAAATTTCAGCAAAAATGTCAAAAGCTTTAATCTGATTTGTCAAAACATCTCTGCTTATTTAATTGCAGTAAGGAATGAAATATCCAACTGCTGACATAGTTTAGTTCTGTGTATCCTAATCATGATGCAGTGACAGGAATCATCTGGGCACAAACAGCAGTTATCCATGACACCAGGGAAAACCCAGTGAGAGAAGCCCATACATACAGCAGAAGCAAAACAATCTATCATTCATTTTTAGTCATTTATTCTACTTGCATACTCAGTTTCTACTTGCATAAAAAGCTATTACTATTGTGTTTATCTGCTCAGCAAGTATATAAAATATGAGAATCTATTGCCAAATGAAGCCTGAAACTAGTTTGAAACTCATTCAGTGAAACCTGTACAGGTGACATTTTCAGGTTCAGAGGAATATTTATGCAAATTACCTGTAAAACTTTCCCTTGGGGACTTTCTTCAAATGATAGAAGTTGCTGATAAAGTGGTTCCAGCGTTTTTCTTGCTACCTTTGTTTTCTTTTTGGCTATGCAGACTCCATTTTCTAATAGATACACCTTTACATATGGTGCTTAGAAGAATGAAAATAAAGAACAGTAGGTAAAGAAGAAGTCCAGATTTTTTGTGTAACACACACACACTTTCTACCACCATATAAAAATCTGCTTTTAAAGGATATATAACTCATATGAACAAATCTCCACAAGCAATATTAACAATTATTCCCATACAAAGCATCCATGTATTTTGTCTACTCTTCTCCTTGGGCGTATTTTTTCTTGACGTCTTTTTGTATGTCTCTTTTATCATGAAACAATTCAGATTTTGACCTGAAAAAATCAGGTATTCCTAAATATAGCATCCCTATACTGCACAATATGCAAAATAGACCTATTAAGTAAATGCACAACTTGCAATGACTTTGGTGAGATTTGGCTCAATGCTCCAAATTGTTAATAATTTAAAATTATCTACAAGGTGAAAATCAGTGAAGAAAAGACTCTGACACAATTTCTATTTCAGCAGAAGAGCTTGCTAAAAATACCATTATATTGTCCTTTTCACATAGTGTTACAGGACATCAGATTATAAAATAAGGAGTAAGTATCAAATATTGGTCCACTTTTCAAGTAGATACCTATTCCACATCCCTTGATTCCTTCTTAATTCCTAAGACTTCTATATAAAATCTGCAATATATACCTTTCTTTCTACCCCATAACTAAGGATGCCTTTGCTATTACCAAAAACACTTTTGGATCTTCTGGCAGCCTGATTTTTAATTTCCTCCTGAAATAGGGCTGATTTTTGCTGTATCATTTTAATACAGTATGCATTTCAGTATACACCACTGTAATCTACTGAGATTTGGATTTGTTAAGAGTTGACAAAGCTGAGCAGAGAAGCCACAGACTTTTTTGGTAGAATGCTATTCTTAGAATCACAGAATCATAGAATATACTGAGTTGGAAGGAACCCATCAGGATCATCAAGTCCAACCCCGGGCCCTGTGCTAAGACTGTTACTAAGGTTTTTCTTCCTTACCTGGCAGTGTCTTTGAACCTGGTTTTACAACAAGGCCACGGGCTCGGATTATTTCTACTTCCAGTTGTCCTTTCTTGTCCATCATTCCCACCTGAATATCTCCTAGATAACAAAAAGAAATCCCAGCACTGTAATTCAGAACTACTTTAATATATGAAATGTCGAAAAAATTTCTTAGATGAGTATGTGGTGACTTGTATCATCTGTTTTTCATCAATAACTATGATCTGGATTTTAACACTACTAGATAATTTAATATTTACCCTCTTTACCGCTGTTTATCTTAGTAAACAATTTAAAACCTCTGCAGTAACACCTTGTCTTCCATCTTCCATGCCTCTATTACTTCAAATTAATTTCTATTTCTTAAGAGTGTCATATAAAAAAAAATGCAGCAGGGGAGTTAATACAAAGCTGCTGCTTGAAATTTCTTCACCGTGCCTCTAGTTTAAGACAAGTTATGAAAAGATGGCTTGTGAATATAAAAGCCTGTAAACACAATAATAACAAATATTTTGCACCTAAATTACCAATTTTTATACAATATTATTCAAGTGGTTTAGAGAAAAGTTTGGTCTCATTAGCCCGATTTCAAAGATGGAAAACTGAAGAAGAGGTAAAAGGCTGAATTTTTCAAAGCAACTTTCTACTTTTGCATGTCTTCATAAGCATCCATGATACATTCAGATTTGGCCGAGGTTACAGCTTTGGTCTTAACTGAGTTGTTCAAAACCACAAGATAAACCCAAATTTAAAGGGAATCTAGATAAATCTTATGTTCTAATTACCTGACCAAATAGAATATATCATATCTAGAGGACATAAACACTTACCCATTGATGGTGTTGCCAAAGTCTGTCGTCCTACAAGTTGGGCAGGACCAAGTCCATCCAGAAAATCACTGAACTGGCTGTCTGCAGCCAATCTCACACCAGGGAAGATCAAACTAGAAATAATATTGAAAAAGAAACCAACAAAAAATACACTTAAGTTTGTCCTTTGTTTGTTTGTGTTTTTTATTTGTTTGTATGGTTTTTGGTTTTATTTTGGCTTGGGTTTGTTTTTTGTTTTCTAGATGTTTTGCATCTAATGTTTGTGGGTTTGTTAGTACTGTATGGAACTTACAAAACAATTACTGTAATTTTCAAAATCCCACAGTATTCAACAAGCAGCAATTTAGCCCCCAGCATGTAAACAAACAGGTAAGAAAGCACTCTCCTCAATAATTTCCAAATTTGTATTCTTCCATCATGTTCTCCTTTTCCAATGCATTAAAGACCACTGTTAAATTACCAAAGTATTGATATGAGAGCAGTTCATTAAGATACTAACACATGCCCTTACCACTGACTTAGCTACATGAAGGTTATATTGTTCACACACCTCAGTTACTGTGAATTCAATGGCTAAATATCAAATGTACACAGTGAAATGATGACATTAGACCGAATACTGGTTGCTATTTTCAAAATCGCCATTCATTCAAAATGTTTTGCTAAAAACGTCTTTGAAAATGACATCTATTCAATAACAGAATTCTATTCTGTTCATCTATTCAGTAACAGAATTGAAATCTCTTGTGGCAAATGACTAAAGTAACTTAAAATGCTTGCCATAAATTATCTGTGACCCATTACAGAGCAACAAGAACTAATGAAATTTGTAATGACTAATCATTAAGAAATGTCCATCTCAAATGCATATAGTGCATCAACTTGGACACATAAGATATATTGTGCAGCACAGATGTCCCTAGATTGTCCAGTGCTGTGAACACCACTAATAAATCAATGCACACGAAGACTTTTCTGGGCAATGTCTCAGGTATATCACTCAGAAGTTTTTAACTTGGGCTTTTATGATAATTATGATAACCATGATATATGGTATCATAACTCGTACTTCTGCCCAGATAATTTTTTCAGGTTAAAAGTAGCAGAATCTTTGAAAAACTCTTGAGCCCAGTGAATGACACCTGGAAATGCTCTGGAAATGCTTTGCTCTGCATAGCACTGATGTATGCCAGGAGTTTTTGGAAGAGAACTTGTCCATATCTGTGTTTTACCTGGGGTACTGCACCTACTTCCCCTCCTGACACACCTCATGATGATGATCTGACCCACCATTTACCCTTCTCATGGCACAGCAGAAATGATCCTCCTCCTCCCTGCACCAACAGTGGGAGACTCTTTTCCGTCATGGGGGAAGACTTAGGCTTAGTCCATCAGTGACACTGTCTTGTGAAGGGAATTCTGACTGAACAGGACCTACAGCATCCACTGTGCTTCTCTCTAACAACCAGCTTCATGGAGAAATGTCCCCCAATTTCATGGAGAAACATCAGGAAACCACAGCTGTAAATGCTGCTTACTTTCCCTCAGAGCTGTAGCTGTTCATGCTCCCATCTGTTGACTCCCGGCTCGCCTGGCGAGTCATCCAGTTCCTCATCTCCACAGCCAGCCCCGTCTCCGTGCTCCTCTGGACGGTGCTCCGCAGCTTCTTGCCCCCTGCTTCTGTTGGAGACAAAAGAGAAGCCTCCATGCCACTGTGCTGTCACAGCTGGGCAACCGTGCACACCCCTGCTCCACATGGCACAAACAGTCAGAGCCACAAATTAATGACCTGTAACAAAACTTCCATTTAAAATTGATCAATTTTTTAGTAACAGGAAAACAGCATCATAAATATCTTTACAGGATCTTAGTTCTGTCACCGCCTGCTTTCCAAGGTCAGACAACACAAGTCTGCCCACGGAGCAAACCAGATTTAAACAATCCATAGTCTAGCGTGTTTAAAATATATTTTCCCTGGATGAATAAATGCCTCTTAGGAATTCAATTAAAATGTTACCATGATGTCAAAGCCTGCAGAGAAATGTTCTAATTCAGATGGATTATTGTTTCAAAAACATTTGGTCATTATCTCCTAAATCAAGTTACAGATATCCATTAGCGAGGATAGTAAACTACAAATCAAGAACCCTTCCCATGCTTTCTTCTCTATTCACTAGCTGATAAATTTAAATTTATATTTAAAATATACAGTATTGATTTTTATGCACAATATGAAGCTTTATTATCACCTCCAAGAATAACAATTTTTCTATTTGCATAGTTTAATTTTACAAGTAAAAACAGCAATGTGACAGATGTCTGGGTATCAGACAAGGGAAAAAATACTCCAACAATATAACAACATTTTCATGTAGGAGTTTTGATTAAGATCTCAACTGGATGAAATGAGTAGGAATGAAGCCTCAGTTTTTCTTTCATGAATATGACAGCCATTCCATGTCATTTCTGATTTTAAATGCTGTTCCCTGCAATGGGGCAAGGAATTCTGCATACTGATTTCTTTTAATCTGTTCTATACACCTCTGGGTGCAGTACAGTGATGTGTGATATACCCATATTATAAAAGAGTAAAATAGTTTAAAAACACTACAACAAATAATAACAATTCTTAAATACTGATACAATGAGGGTAGAGCAATATCCAATATCCTAGGATATTGATGGATTCAACTTCCTTCTGCAGTTGTTTTTAGCATCTGGTACCCTTTACACCTTCTCTACCTCTTCATGTACTAGAGGTCAGAAGAACTTCTGGACCTGTGAGGCTGGTGAAGCTTTAGGGATTAGAAAAAGGAAATGAGCAAAAGGAGGAGATCGTCCTGGGATGAGGACTGTCACACCCCGGGGGGAATGTGTGAGCACAGGGACTGGCTTAGAGTAAGAGGATCTGCACCCCTGGACAGGGAATGGGAGAGAGACCTCAATTTCAGTGTGTGCTCTCATTGTCACTGTCCTACAGGCTGCAGCGTGGGTTGAAGTCTCCCAGGCCCCTCAGTCAGGAGGAGTATTAGGTCAGATAAAGAACATTGAAGTGGGAACTAGACACCAAAAATACCTTGAAAACCAGTGGCTCCTTGTCAAGAAAGATTAATAACTCTGCAATATTTAGCAGCAGTGAGACATTTCCACAGCAGTATCATGAGTAGTTCAAATCATACTGCTTATTACAAGCCTTCTACATATGCCTTAAGACCATCAATTTTAATCAGTACATACAAATAGTAATAATAATAGAAGTAATAATGTTCCTCTAAAATTTCGGCTACCCAAATGAATTTAGTACCCAGCAGAATGAAAAAATAAATTTTATTGCATCAAAATTACTTCTAAAAATGCCCATCGATATCTGATGTAAGAAATGCAAATAAAAAAGGTACCAGGCTACTACAACATATGAAAAAATGAAGGTCAGAAATCAACAATTTCATTTATTTTGGGTTGCACCGTTCCAAGTGCCTGCTTATTATTTCTATTCAACTAATGAAATCTGGCAGCTGACTTCCAACAGTGGTCTAGAGTTGTTCTAAAATACAAGCACTCATTTCAAAGAAATATTCCCACAAAGTTCCAGGAAAATATCATGCTGTACTTTTGTAGAAAAGGTACACTGCATCATAGTTACAGGTGAAAGACATATAACTCTGAAAGCCCACAGGACATTACTCTTCTGTTCTAAGAACTCCTTTGATGATTTTCAGTCAGTGAGTCAGATTCACTCACTGAATGATGGCCATTCTCAATTCATTATTGTAAACATGAAGTCCCTAATGCAAATTTAAAAGAACATCTCCATCTTGCATGATTCTTCAGTATCTTCATACATCTTTCAAAGATTTGGGAATTTGGGAGAAGTATATGTTAGATTATGTAATATGTGAAGGAGTATATAGTACCTTTTATTAACTTGTAAGGCAATTTTTTTTCTGAACTAGAATTATAAGTCTGTATGCCTTCATTATAGAAGAACAGAATAAAAAAATGAACATATCCATTGCACATCAATTTACTGAGAAATCAAGGCAGAACTCATGGAACTGCCATTCAAGTCTTCATAGAGCCATACATGTTCACAGCACCCCTCTAAACCTTAATTTAAAGCAGTTTTACTTTCCCACATTCATTTTAACTGAAATAAGTGGTCTGGTTCACATGACAGCAGGGTCACAAAGATACAAGTTTGATACAGCATGGAAATTAGACATGTATAGCATATCCAACTTTTGTATAAGTACGAGTGGTAAACAGTAATTATCTTATCTTAACAGAATTTAAGGAGGGCTGAAAGAGGTTATGTGAATAACTATTTCCCAATTTCCAACAGAAACAGGCAGTGCTCTTGAATGGTCTTCAAAGAGACCTTCCATCAATAAAGCTCCTAATGATAATATTAATGCTTCATGAAGTAAGAATTGAAGATTTTAACAGCAAAATGGCAACTTGAAATACAACTAACAGAAGGCCCAGATCTGGGTGGCATGACTCCTGAGCCACTGCTTTTTACATGAATATTTTTTTCAGATGAAACTTGGCTAAACTAATATATAATAATACACAAGAAATATCCCCACTTGATTGCCCCCAATATCAGCAATATATTTGTCTCTGGAAAAATGTTAATAAATCAAAAATAATCCTACAATTCCTCAAACAATTTAAAAGCAAATATAGTATTTGTGCCATCCCTAATTTATGTATCATAAATTCAGCATTAAAAAATTAAGAAGGTTTCAAGCAGCAATAAAACCACAAAGTAGCTGCTCAACTCAAAGAAATAGCCTTTGGTGCCATACTTCCAAGCTGTAGCTGGTAGAGCATCTGGTTGAAGGTCATGTCACTCTCCTAAAGCCAAACTGTTTTCCCTCATTCCTGCCTGGAAACTGACACCTCCTCTCTTGTGTTTACTCAACTATTCATGTGGCTGCATTCCATACTGGACCCAAATCAAAAGAACAAACAAAAAATATGATTTTAAAGTTGTTCTTTTTCTTTCAAGACAGATAATTTTGGAAAAGATACTTGTCAAGACAAGCATACAGTTGAATGAACCCAACTAAGGCAATACTAACCTCTAGCTAGACAAGTAACTTGGGGGAATGTACCACTCACTCAGGTGTCACTGTAAAAGTCGGGGTTGGTTTCATAATCCTGAAGTATATATATACTTAGACACTCATGTTATGCATGCTGTTTTAATCTTAACAAATGAAAAGATACAGAAACAAGAGCTTAGAAGTGTACTTTGTTGTTACGTTGCTGAGTACCTACAATCAAAATCATTTTACCCACTGTTTCCTAAGCTCTAATAAAGAACATTGAAAATGTTCTCTAAATTAGTATAAGTTAATTGCCCTAGCAAAAAGAAATTTCTTTCAACTCCCCACCACAAAATATGGAATATATTATCTGAAAAACACTAGTTCAGATTCTTGCAGCCATATTGTAAGGAGTGGAATAAATTACCAGAAATAATTGCATTGGTATTTATGAAAGCACACTCATTCTTACAGTTAATCACACTGGTAATTTAACTAATATGGTTACTGCAAATAGACTCTGCAGGCCACATTTTCTAAGTTACACACAGAATTATTTGTTCCCACAACTTGGAGTGCAAATCATTTACAAATTAGGGATGCAAAACTACTGATACAATCTCCAATAGCAGATGAGGAGAAGTCAAAAACTGCAGTGAATGCAACAGATTACCTTCCACCATCTGGGATCTAGCCAGACGAAATCCGCTGCTGGTGGTGAGAGCGAGAGCTCGCAGCTTGCTCTCGGCAGGAGCTTCCTACAACTGCTCCCCAGCAGGCACAGAGCCAAGAGAAGACATGGCACAGGCACAGGCAGGCTGGCTATGCCAGTCCCCAGCTGCTATGTCATCTCTTGGTAGGACTTGTGTGGAGAACAGAGCAGCTGTGGCTTCAAACACACTTCAGCGCTTGAGGTGGCTCTTCTCTGCTCTGCCACCTCACCGGAAAAGCTGCATAAAAACTCCTTCAGCATTGTCATCTCAACTCGGGAGTTAGATCCACAAAGAGAATAAGCTGCCTTTAAGTGCCTATTTTTTAAGACTAAAATTCTTCACATACCTGGTTACCTGCTCCAGATATGTTAACAACTGGCTAGATGAAAGACAGTCTAAGAAACTTTGAACCTATGGAAGAAAAGGGAGACAGGGTAGGTCTCAAATTCCCTTGCAGCCACACAGCTCTGTTTCTGGGGCAGCCCAAGTTTTGTCTGCATTGAACAAGGCATTAACTCTTGCTGAAGCACTAGGAAGCACAGCCAAGTTATTTCTTTCTCTGTGTTACCCACAGACCCCAAGCAGAAGACATGGCTTAGGATCTATTAATTTAAGCAGGATATGGGAAACAGAGATTCCATTGCCACTTGAGTTTGAGCTCATTTCACTGATTCTCATAGGCCAGCACTAACAATCAGTTTATGAAGTTTTGTGTTGCAGTCGTTCTGATGGACATTCTCACAGTGCATGCTGTCAGCATTTCTGAAACCCAAAGAGCATGTCAGAGCCAGAGGGAAACTAACCAGGGTCTTTCCCTTACTTGTAAGCAAGAAGGGAAGATCTGCATTCTAGTTCCTGCTTCCATGAGTATCTGAACGCAAAATACTGATAAATTTTGACTGGGACAGGAATGGCCTGCCTTGATATGGCCAAACCAGAGCTGCCTTCAGCAAGAAAGCTCTTCAGTATGGGAGCAGCCAGGTCTGGAAAGTGTGAGGGAGTCTGGGCTGACAGTCTGCCCCATGCATTTTTAAATTTCTTGGGAGGCCTCACTAGTCCTTCATTTTTGGTCAAGAAACACTTTTTCACTCTTGTCCTGTTCTTTTTGTTTCTTCCTCTGGCCATAATGGAAGCATGCTTAATTAAGATAGCACCTAAGAAAATGTAAAAGAGAGAACTGAATTAAATAATCAACAATAATCAACTGCAAAACTGTTGCTTGCACTTCTGGTCAAAGGCTGGTATAGAAGATTTGGCATCCCACTCTTGATGAATTTCCTACAGGACCCAAAAGAGGCATCACGAATCTCATTTGTTCCTGGCCAGATTGCAGCATCCTTTGTCTGCATTCTACTTCCCTGTCATGGCAAGGCTGGTCATACGTTCAGCCAACTCTGTGCCTTGTTGTGGCCATGTGAGCTGAAGTCAGTTTACCACATGTGGCTTCTGAGCAATGCTGTGGTTTAAGGCAAGCACCTGCTCCTATTCTCTCCCACATCTTAATGTGTCTAAAGCTGTATTCTGCCACTTTAATTTCACTGTCGTTCTGATGTCCATTCTCCAGTCTTAACTGATCCTTCAGCAAATTGTTAAGAGCATCAGAAAACAGTTTTTGTCTGTGTGTGGCATCCATCACTTTAGGATCTTCAACTTACGGTTTTATGTTCCTGAAAAGGTTTTTGAAATATTTTTACAGGACTGAACTGTAAACAAAGAGCTGTTTTCCTGCATACACAATAAGTACTTAATGTTCCTAAAATTTTAGTATCCCCAGCATTATTATTCAGAATCACATGCTATGTATAAAATGGACACATAACCATCTTGAACACCCTAGAGTTTGTTTTCAGTGTCTGTGCTAAGTAACACTTCTGGTAACCTCAAATAAGCGTATACAGAATCACAACACAGAGGTCTGAGGCTTAGCCATTCCCTTGACAAAGAATTTACCCCTGACAAGAGACAGCTGTCCCAGGGAATCAAAACTAATTAACTACAGCTGTAAAGAAGAGAAGGGTTAGTGCTGACGTAATTTCCACTTCTCTTTTGGTTACCTGGCTCTGATTACATAACAACAAACAGGCTATGAGGTCTGGTTGGATCCTCTGTTTTACAGATGCTGATTACAGATCTTGACAGGGAGATGCAGATCAGGACTAGAACTACACACACCCACTCAGGCCCTTCCAGCACCACTGCAGAAGTCTCTGTTATTGGTAAGACCATCAGTTTTCTAGGTATGGTCAGAGGATTTACCTGCCAAAAGCCATTTACCTGCTGTAAACCTGAACACAGAGATATGACAACAAAAAGCACATGTCTTTGTAGCCCACGGCTGTATGTCCCATGTAACAAGTGACCTGAATGAACAGCTCTTCAGGAGCCCTCTTTTAGACCAGTTACTATCTCCACACAGATAAATGTTCTTATCATTCAAATGTCATAGGTCTATAATAACTTGTGCATATTTTGTGCACGTGTCAAAACAAAATGGTAGCGTTTTATATCCACTTTGTACATCCTGTACAACAATCTATGTAACTACAAAAAGTGCAAAGCAGTGGGAAATCAGTCTTATCCCCAACCTATTAAAATCCTGAAAAGCAGAGCAAGTAATTTTGTGGAATTACATTCTAATTTTGTATACCATTTATATAAAGAATAACTAGATAGGTGTACATCTTCATCACAGGAACTCTTCATATCCAGTCTCTGATTTTGCCAATGACAAAGGATGATCATCCAAAGTAAACAGAAACCATTTCTGCAGTTTTAAGAGATAATGTTTTTATGTCTACATGGACATTCAATTTTCTGGATGTATACCATTCTTATGTATTTATTAATGACCATTACTTCATGCAGTGTCAAGAGCAGATTAAAAATGCTTAAACAGCAAAGAGTACATATATTGAGGAGCTTAGAATGGCCTTTTTTTGCATTATATGAAGTGAAACATACTTTCTAAATACGGAATAATGGCAGTAACACTATTCTTTATCCCAACCTTGATTATTTTTATTGTAGCAAGGGTCATTGCATACACTATCAGACAGATCTAGGCAGCGATCTAGGCAGCGTCCTCCAAGGATGTAGCAAATATGTCGAAACAATTCAACACCCTCTATTAAGGCTTAATGAGGTAGATGGTGCCAAGAACTTGGATGGCTACTGAGATTACATGAATTAGAAACAGCTCTTCCTCCTTTGCTTTGTCTAAGAATAATGATCCTATGCAAATACCATTATTTAAATAACTACAGTTCACAAAAAAACTGAGCAAATTTCACACTGTAATGGCCCATTTTCAAACTACTGCTGTTAAACATTTACCTCTCCAAACTGAAATAATGACAACACAGTGTGTTGCTGCTCTGATTACATTCTTGACCTTGACATTGAAAAATGACAATTACAACACATAGATATGAGACAGGGTTTTACACATTTATGTAGGTACTACCAAAGATGCAGCCTATCACACACTGTAGCTTCTCTGCTGCTCCTGATATCCGAATTATCTGTCAAATATTCAGGTACATGCTGCAGTGTAACCAGCAGCTCAGAAGAGAAACACAACTGTAAGACAAATACAGCTTTAAAAATCTACTGGGCATTTCTAACTCAGGTTGAAGTATGTTGTGCTTTGAATGTCATTCTTTCGGCAGTTTCTTCTACTTTTCCCTTAGTTTTCCAGAACAAGTGATTTTTTTTTGTCACGCTCTTTACTTTGCCAGCAACAGTATAGTTTTTTTCTGTGCTTATTTTTTTAAAGGTCTTATAAATTTTGGCATCTACAGATACTTCATTATTATAGTACCTGAGTATAACTGGTAAAAACACTTGTGACTTGCTCGAAATATCTGCTATACTGCCTCCACCTCAAACTTAGCCCACGGAGCTGCAGAAATGGGACAGACCCACCACCATGACAGAAAGGCTGACCCAAGTCAGCCCCTGAACTGTGCCCTAAGAGCAAACAGAAAAAATTATCAACTATAAACTTAAACGTCATGCAGATTCTTAGGGAACCATTATTATTGTATATTCAGAGTGCTTTTTATCCTCCAAGATGAGTGACCCCACCATGGCATGCAATGTGCAGCAGACAATCTCTGGTGTGTTAGCATCAATCGAGCCAAGATCTTTAAAGCTTCATCTCTTACAGTGGATAAGCTGTCACAGGGCATTATACCCTTCTTTCATATCCTTCCTTGGCTCTGCCTATGAACATTCCACATAAACAAGGTCATCTTTACCACCAAGGCCAAAATGTAGGCCAATTCCCCCAAGATGATGTAGTTATTTTCATTTTCTTCATAGCCTGATACTCCTATATTACTTTATTCTTTTTAAGATGGTAATTTTAAAGGCTAACTACTTCATGCACAGAATTTTCTTCACTTTAGTAATTACTGTGCTAATGAATTTATTGTTACTACTTCCCCCATTTTCTATTTCTGGTCAAATTATTGTCTGCTTGTTATTGTCTACTGGGACCTCCGGAGGGACACTGTGATCTGGCGGTCTAACCACAGGAACAGAATCCAGGAACTGCTGAGTTTTATTCCAGCTCTACCAACGTGCAGTGATTAATCAGTGAGAAATGCCACTGAAGCCATTACCACTGCTCAACTGAGCAGCTCAGCATACCTTGAAATAAGTCCTGAGCCTTCACTCAGGGGCAGCACTCCCACTGACACCTATGTGGTTGTGGAACAACCCCTCCAGCAAGTTTCCCAGCTAATTATCAGCCAGGTGACAGGAGAGTATAATGTGCTTCTATTCCTGCTGAACTCCTGCAGCAAAACAGATACTTCTTTCAGTAGACATCAATATGCAAAACTGTAATGTAACTTCTCCTCAGCTAACGCAACTAATTTTTGCTATTTTTGGCATGATTGTCTTGGACTGAAGAACATTCTATGGCTTTTTTTTTAATTGCCTTTTGTTTTTCTAACATACTGGGAGACCAAGATGCTTTCCAGTTCTTTCTGAATTAAATTATGTCTTAAATTACCATAAATTATCTCTTGAATTGTCTTCAGCACCTGCAAAGCATTTGGCTTTCCCCTTCAATCTCATAGCTTCACTACCACCCAAAAACTTTGGCAAAAGAAGATATTAAATTGAAATATGCTCCCTTTTAGTGGGCATAGTTCTGCATACAGACCTTGCCATGACCAGCAGCTCCACAGCTGCACTCCTTGCAACGTGCTATTTAATTGTTTATAACAACACTTCAGTGTAAATGCAAATCAGAAGTGAATGTAAAGAGAGTATAAAAAGGAAATCATAGTGAAAATTTATTACAGTAAACAATACACAGCATAATTTGAGGAAGCACCAAGTTACCAGTCCCATTCATAAAAGCAGATGTAGGCTTTCAAGTGATCACACCATGTGACCTGAGCCTCTCTTCTTTTCTCTGCATGTTGGATAACTCTACTTCTTCTCCAGTAACCTTCTTGTACATAAGAATTAATTTGCTCAGTTGTTCACAGGAAAGTTTAGTACACTCATGCACTACTTGTAAATATATCATGTGCATGAGACTTTGCACTATGACTACATAGACATCTAAAAGGATATCACACACATTTACATTGGAAGTTCTCTTATCTTTTGACAATGGTGAAATTTCTTTAACTTCAACAAAGCCAAGATTTCAGAAAAAATATGAGGCTTGGAATGCTTCAAGAGCACTCATACTCATTTGTACTCTGTCCCCATACCTCTTCAACGATTTCCATACAATTTAAGTGTGTTCTAAGTGGTATTTGACACCAATTCTCACTTCAGTATGCAGGCCATATATTTTATCATCAATGAATCTAACAAAATAAAATGCAAAAGACACCTCTTGAAAATCTTTGATACTTTGACAATATAAATAATATTCTCTGGCACCATGTTAGTCCTGTGTGTCCTGCATGTCTGGCATGCAGACATGCCAGAAAGAAATGGATGATGCAAAGACTTTTTTCTAACACCTTTTACGAGATGTGGCTAAGAATAATAAATTCCTAAATAACAGATGTGCATAAACTTGAAGGATTCATCTCAACTGATCAGCAGGTAAAAAATGCTATTTTAAATAGCAGCTCCCTGTACTGCAAACCTGGTCAACCATGGCAAGTTTAGGCCTAGCCATGACAAATTCCCCTGTACTCTGCTTTGGTGAGGCCACTCTTTGAGTACTGTGTTCAGTTCTGGGTCCTCCAAGGACACTGAGGTGCTGGAGGGTGTCCAGAGAAAGGCAACAATGCTCCAAAAAACACATCTTATGAAAAATAGCTGAGGGAGCTGGGCTTGTTTAGCCTGGAGGAGACTCAGGGGGGATCTCATCACTCTCTACGTGCACTTGACAGGATGCTAGTGAGGTGAGGTTCAGTCTCTTCTGCCATGCCTGCAGTGAGAGGATGAGAGAAGATGGCCTTAAAGTGAGACGGGGGAGATTCAGATTAGATACTAGAAACAAAAATTCACTGTTAGGGTGGTCAGGCATTGGAATAGGTTGCCCAGGGAGATGGTGGAGTCACCATCCCTGGAGAGGCGTCTGGATCTGGCTCTGGATGATGGGGTTTAGGGGTTACAGTGACAGTGCTGGGTGGACAGCTGGACTGGATGTTCTTGAAGGTCCCTTCCAACCTTGATGATTCTATGATTCAAATTCATGGCTACCAACTGAAAACAGCAGCCTTTCCACAGCCCACTTCTTCAGTACATCACAGCTTGGATGCCAGGGCTTAAGAGGTCTCATTCTTTAATCAGCCAGCATGTAAAGGGATCTTCTTAATCATCATGTTCAAAAATAGCTTCAAAAATTATTAATACGCTGTATTGAGTTACTTGCTACTGAACTACTTCTGAACTTGACAGTACTCATATTCTTTCATACCCAAAGATACACCTCTGGACCAGTATATCCACTTCAGCAGTTAATAAAAAAAAGTCTTCAAGAGAGTATCTCAAATAAATGCCTCAACAGGTCAGATTTTCTATTTGTATTAAAAATATGACTCAGTGTGAAATGTAAAAAAAAAAAAAAAAAGGAAGAAAAAGAAAAGCACCCTTGTAACCGGTTATCTTTTTTTTAAGCTATCCACCACATGCAGAAATGACTACATCATGAGGACAGTTAATTTATGAAGTGGGTTTGACACCTTTTTTAGATTAAACTGTAAAAGAACATTTGTATGTGAACATGGGAGTGCATGTACCACAGCCACTTTAATTACATTACATTAATATAATTGCATAAACACTCATAAGACAACAAATTCCAATTTGAGTATAGAGGTGACTTGCCATCTAGGAAACACATCACAATTTTTTCTTTCTAATCCCAACGAGAACACTTGGGAAATTATCTTAGCTGTCATGCCTGCCATTCCCTCTGTAGCCTGGTACGTCTAAATTGAGGTAGCAGAAACTCAAATCCATAAAACTGCATAACAATTACATTTCTATTTTTTTCATGGGAATTAATGAAATGTATTTTCAAGTGTAGCCTACATCTAAACATAAATCAACACAATATGTGACATGATAATCGGTATATAATTTTTTAACAGTTCTCTTTGAATAATTTGCCAGCACAAAATAAATAAATCATTACAATTACCCTTAAATTTACAGATATTTCTCTACTGACTTCCATGTAATTTGTATTTCTTTGAACCAGTCAACAGTTTTAAGCAAACAAAAAAAAAGATTCCACCAAGGAATAAGTTAAATGCTTCCTAGAGAAGTAAAGAAAATGAAGTAGAACAAAACAAATCAATACTCTGATTTCACACAGGATTAATGCAATTACTGCAGCTAAAAATCAGGACTGAAAAGAAAACGCTTCAGGAATGCTAAAGAAAAATAATCTTTAAAGAATTACATGTTAGGATAATTTATGATATTTTCAGTGTGCGCTTTCAGCCACAGTGTTTATTAGCACATCAAGAGTATTAAAATGCCATCTGAAGCCTACCCTGCAGTCTACTGACAATATTTTGCAGTTCACTTCATTGTTCAAGGCAGGGAGCAGATGAGAGTACTGAAGGACAGCAGAGTTTGCCCCAGGGGGCAGCCACTTCTTTTCCACTGAAAGGGGCAACCTGGCCAGCCCCAGAGTAAGAGCAGGGAAAAGGTGAGGGACCATGCCTTGGGATTCAATCAGAAATCACAGATGCTTTGGAGAAAAAAAATCAGAGACTGTTGCACACGAAAAGATAAATCAAAACACACAAAGACTGGGGACACACATTACACACTGCACTCTCAGCCTGAAATGTGGAAGGTGATAAATGAACATGCAGATATTTTAAATAGATCATGAATGGTGTACACACACAGCTGACACGTTTGCACAGCAGCACTGGACATTGGTATCTCTGTTTTATAGTGCTCAAATCTATTGAAGGTGCAATTTTCTCCATTAATCTTAATGAAATTAAAAATCTTTACTGATAAAACAAGGGAAAACCCATCAATTCATTCTATACATAAAGATATTTAAACACAACAGATTATTTTCTTTATGAAACCAGTATACTCAAAACAACCTCATGAAATACAAGTTCCATCCTGGACAGAGTTTGGTGCCATGTGTAACTATGTATGTACACTTGCACATTCCAAACAGAAGAAAATCCACGGCATTTCTCTTATTTGCGTTCCACCTACGCTGCTGCCTCTAAGGAAACGGTACTTGGGGCCAGCATTTAACTGCTCAACTCTGGTGTTCTGTACAAATTACGTTGTAATGACAGACAAGGCATACCTGAACAAGTCCTCAGATTGTCAGGAAAGCACCTGCGAGGAAGTGTGGTTTGTTCTTCGTATGAATGAGCAGAAAATGGGAAGAATGGAAAGACCCTCTATCCTTTATTTCTCCCCCCAACATAACTAAAGTTCAGCTAGTAACTTCATTCCCAATGTGACGATAAACATCATCTGTTAAATCCCACCTCACTCTCCAGCTACCAGCACGTTGCTACCAATATCTCTCTCAGCCCGAGCACTCTCCATCGGCCGCGTCCCCCCACCCAGCTCCGAGCCCGGCCCGTCCCTGGAGCGGCCCGGAGCGCCCGCGGTCCCCGCGCACACCTGAGGCGACCGTGCCCCGGCCCCTCACCTCCGTCCTCCTCCTCCAGGGAGTTCATGCAGGGAAAGTAGACCGCCAGCGCCTCGAAGGAGGCAGAGAGGCTGCTCCGGCTCTGCGACCGCTGCATGGCGCGCCCGCCGGCCGCCGTCTGCCGGCCCATCTTGGCCGAGCGGCACCCGCCTTTGGCGCGGTACAAGAAGCGCGGCGTCTTGGCGGCGGGGGCTGAGGGCGGCGGGGAGCGCTGGGCGGGCTGCGCGCCGCGGAGCTCGGCTCTGCCCCGCTGTGCCCGGCTCTGCCCCGCTGCCGCCGCCGCTGCTCTCGGCGGGGCGGGCCNGCGCCGGCCGGTAGCGGCGGGACGTCCCGCAGGCACCGCCCGCAGACTTTGTTCTCCGCCCGGTTCCCGCTGGGCTGGCGAGCGGCCCCTGCGCGGCAGCAGGCGGGAGGGGCGCGCCGGGGCTGGCCGGGGGCTCACGGGGATGCTGGAGGCGGGGGGAGGGCGGAG
>VXAX01003110.1:382102-483250 GCA_013399835.1 Leptocoma aspasia
CCGGTGGCTCGGCACGGACCCGAGAACGCAGCAGCGGCCCCGGCGGGGAGCGGGGCTGGTCAGCGCTGCCCGCTGTCCCCGGCAGGACGCACCTGCAGCCAAGCGAGAGTCTGCTCCCGGGTGGGGTCTGTGAAAAAGGGAATGAACCACTGGGCCAGAGAAAGGCTGAGCTGGGAAGGGGTCCCTGGGTCATAAGGCAGGGTCACTAGAGCCAGCTGCCCTGACTGGGGGCCAGACGGCGTTGAGTATCTCCGAGGATGGAGACTCACAGCCTCTCTGGGAAACCTCACTCATCAATGCTCACTCAGTAAAAAAATGTTTCCTGATGATCAGCGTGAGCCTTCTGTGAGTGAGTGTACCCATTGCTTCTGTCAGTGGCCCAGCATCTCTTGAGGAACTGGCCCTGCAAGCCACAGGCAAATTCTTCATCTCTCCTCCACATTAAGCCAAGCTGCATTTCTCTAAAGCGTATCTACCTCCTTAGCAAATATGAGTGTACCTTTTCTGAATTCACTCCTTAGAGGATTTGCTTATAGCTACATCACATAATTTTGGGGGTATTACGCAGTCTTACTGCATATTTTTTAATTTAAAACACTACTTAATGTTACTTTTTTTTTTCTTCTATCCAGTATGTTACATTAATAGAGTGTATAGCAATTGGCAACTTTTCCCCTAAAATGCTAAGAAATTAAAGCAGTGGACATGATTAGGAAGAGGTACTAGCTACTGTAGCAATCTTTTGCACCATCAGTAGCTTATTCCACTACAGTTCATGACAGTGCAAAAGTGCTATCAAACCTTGCACATGGTTGTTGTTTCCTTACTGTCTCTTTAAACAGTAATGATAGTAAATGCAGGGCATGGGGTGCATTCCGTCTTCTTTCAAATAAAAAAGAGAATTCTCTCAAAATAATGGTAAATAATGTTTAGGGTTTGATCTGACAATCTTTGCAGACAGAATGATGGTTTGAAGTGAACTGAAACTCTTAATGAAGAAAGCATGTAGAGTGAAATACATTTCACACCCCTCGTGTGTATTTCCTTCAGCTGATAAATGGAAAGGATAATAATAAGACATTAAAACCAGCCAACACTATTACTGACATACTTTGCTGAGGAATGAAAACTAGTTGGAACTCTAGCATTCAGGGATGGAACCATCATCACTCAATCTACAGCAAAGCCCTGAGTTTTTACAGCTATTTTTACAATTTGCCCAATAACTTGATTTCTAGATAACTATGCTATAATAAAGCATGTTTCATGTAACATCATAGGAACTTATTTTAGAAGAACATAAATCCTTTTTTTCCTCTTTACTGACTATAAACAATGCCCAGGTCAGCTTCTCTAGGCTCTGACATCTTTTAGACTCTCATTCAGGTCATGTTCCAAAATGTGTATTTAGTTGATCATGTTTCTCTGGGCACATGCCCAAGTTTGTCCCCTCCCAACATATCTGTGATGTTTTACAGATTAACCAGAAGGTGAGCTGCCAAGACAGACAGACAGCTCTCTTGTATGCCACAGGCAGGACCATGGGCACTCCATGATGGCAGAGACTTGCCAAGGTCTGCGGTGGACATCTGGTCAGCCTGCAATGCCTCTGCCCCTGAAATCACCCTTTGCACTACATCCCTTTAAAGTACATTCAAGTGGTAGAATGAGCTTTTCCTGTTTACACTTTACTCTAAAAAGATGTTACAAAAACACTATAAAGCAAACAACTCCAAAAGAAAGTGTAATGGTAGTAATAACAATAAATGTCTAATATACAAAATCATGTAATTGGCAAAACCCAATAAAATGTGTTGAAATAATTGCTAAAGATATTTTTTTAAAGACTTGGTGACTATAGAATTTTCTATCTATAAACACTAAAGCAAACAAAATAACTTCCTTCAACATTTTTATAAGATATGGCAGAAAAGTAAATGTCCATTAAATAACAATTCATGACTACTTTTGAGAGGTTGGATAATAAAAATGAGTTAATGTTCATTACATTTCAGATGAACTACTGGTTACTTTCACAAAAACAGCTGAATAAAACTGAAAAAACATTGAGAATGCAGAGGAAGGCAAAACAACAGTTGGGTGACTTGGAGATATTTACAAAAATATAGATAAACTCTAGAATACATACTCAAAAAAGAGCAACTGATTTGGAACATCTGTTTCATCTACTTTCACTTATATTTATAAATATTCTTGTGTAAGTACTCCCCTTAGAAGAATCTCTTGTAGAAGAAATAACACATGCTTAGAAGCCAGGAGGCTTTAAAGCAGTCTGCACTTGTTTTCCTTCCCAAACAAGAGAATGAGCACATCCACCACCTCCCCCTAAGCTCTGACCTCAGCAGAAACTGTAAATCTCCCTGTGACACAGGGCCCTGATGGACCCAAGAAGACACTAATGGGGCATTTCATGGGTGACATGCAGCCTCAGTGGGCATTTGGCTGCACCCACAGGTGTGGCTGTCCTGCAGTGCCAGAGGCCCAGCATCTCTCAGCCCATCAGCAGGGAATCAGACCTGGCAGCCACAACCACTAAAACAAATTAACATTTTTGCTAATATTGCATAGTATATAAAAAACCTGTTATTGTCATTGATAAAATCAGCCTATACCCAGAAAAGCATTTTAAAACCTCAACAATTTGTAGTCAATTACAAATTACCCCATATAAACATTGGGATATTAGGCACCTATGCAAAAAATCTGTGACAAAACACTGGCTCACAATCCCATCCAAGCTTCCCCAATATGCTTCTGTCCTAATTTTCTTTCTTTACAATAAATGTTTAAATGGGAAAATAAAAACAGACACAAAGAACTGAGGTGAGAAATCCACAAATTCTCATGGTATTTGGGGAGGCTATCCTCAGTTTCTAATGATTGCATTATACAAGTAATCTAATTGGTGGCAATCTAGACACATCCTCAACTGCAGAAAACAAGTTTACTACCCTGACATTGACAAGAACCCCCCCAGTTGTTTTGCTGATTGTTTAAATTTTAACTGACACTCTGATTTGTGTCACCAGGTAGAAGTGAATAAAATTCCTGTTACAGGAACAGCATCCAAATTTCTATCTCAATGCTACATATTAAGATAAAGCAAGAGACTCCCAGGTATGCTATTTCTTTAACATTTTCATAGTTTGCTGAAAGAAACTATGTTGTAGGAATCCAGGTCAAACAGAACAAGGTCAAACATCTTCTATAAATGTATGTACTGTCCTAAAGGAAATTCTATTTGTAGGGTTGGATTTATTATAACATATTTTGGTGGCTCATCTAAAGAACTGTGGAAACAATTGCTTACTAGTTGTGTTCCCTGAAAATTACTAAAAGATGAATTTGTGGCACTGGATATTTGGTGTCAACCTACTCTAAATACAGCTAGCCAGTAATAGAATTCTGAATTTAATAAATGTATCTTTCTCTTTTTATATAGATATACCATGTGAGGTAATTTAAAAAGTAACATGTAAATTAATGTATTCCCCATTTTTTCCATGTTTCAGCTGTAACTGGGTGTATTTCAGCAAGCTTGCTTCAAGTAAGCACAAATTATTGGGCTTAAAATGGGATTCTTCAGAAAAATAATGATTTGATGATTCCTTCATGAAACCATACCTTTTTTCAAGGAAAGAAAAAGAAAAGGAAAAATGAAAATTATTCACTTCCCATTTCTACTTCTATGTACTGAACCCAGAGGTCATAATTCCCTGAAGTGAAGAATGCAATAATTTTTATGGCAATTATTTTTTTATTATTGCCTATATTATATAAATTAATAAATCCATTAATAAAAATGGATTAATTTCTAAGGCACGCCTCAGCTTCTGAACACAAGATAAAAGCATACATTGCCATAAAAGAGTTCTTGAGCCCTTGTGCACATTTTGGAGAGGATTCTCCAGGGCAGTCACTATGGAAAGGTGATCTAAAGTTTCTGAACACACTCCCTTAACCTGTAATTAACGAAGGTATCCTGGGAATGGGACTGGAAAGGAGTTATTCCCCTTTCCTTTGTCACCTCTTCTGTCAAGCATTGCCCACAGACTTTTGTTGGCTACAGAAGGGATTAATTTTGTTTGTGATTGTGATTGATTTCAGAAAAAACAATTCAGCTGCTGAGCTTCTTATGCTGCTTAATTAACTTGTACCACACCTATCAACTATCAGGCATAACATATTAAAATTGTAATTCAAACTCTTAATGACTTCCCACTTATAAGAAATCTTTGTGCAGTGTGTCACTGTAAGAAGGGCAAACTGCTTCCTCTTAAAACAGGAGGGAGAGTCCTGTTTGTACAGTTTATTGTCCATGGTAACAGTAAATTTTTCCATTCTCCCACTTTTGGCATTTTCTACTGTAAGGTCAACTCCACCCCAAATATCAAGCTAGGTACACAGTACAGATTTATACCAAAATAGCTTTGCTGACTGACACAGCTGTTCTGGGAGAATTCCCTAGTTGTTAGTGCAAATGCAGTTATATCAGCAAAACAGGATTCTCCTAGAACCGCTTGTTTTGCATGCCCACCTTAGGACTCATTTATTGGTACACAATTCCAGCATTCCTACATGGGAATTGTGGTTCCACTGTTCCCATCACCTTAACAGACTCTGCCAATGGGACTCTGAGTAATTCAGCCCTTGTGGAGATAATTTCAAAGTCTTGCGTATTTTCAAAGGATACAGATTTGAAGAGCTGAAAGAAATTACTTTCACTACATCTCTTTCAAAAACCCAACAAATTTCAGTTTCTAAAAATAAAATTGGGAAATTTTAGCATAAAAGCTGTTTTAAAAGGTAGAAATGGAAAAGTCTTGGTTTTTTTCTTGGAAACATAGGCTGTTTTCAGATGTATAGAGATATCAATTTTAGTTTTTTAAACAATATACTTGGATTGCTTGTCCTGCAGGTGGCATTCCCTTCTGTTTTAAGCTTTCTTTAATGAACGTAAAGGCAATCTATAAAAGTAACTCTTTTGCTTTAATGCTAATATTAATCACATGTGAAAACTATCTGTTCTTATTTAAACAAAATATATTTACTTTCCCCTCCAATGTTTATGGGAAAACCACAAAACCAAAATAGTCAAAATTTTTCGGAATAACAAAAGGAGTTTTTAATGGGCTAGCATGAAGCAACACAATGTAGATAGATCACAAGTAGCTAAGAGTTTGGAGAGAGAACCTCTACACTGCTGACTATTTCTGTTTTGATTAAAATTATTTCACATCTTTAAGATCACAAGGCAATCTGCAAATCACAAGGTGTCTTAGAGCTTGGCAAAAAGTATTACTTCATAATACTTCATCAGGGAGGGAAACCAAGAGCACAGAAATAAAAAGCTTTTTTGAGGAAAGAAGTGTTGAGAAAGAAACCCATTGGAAAAAATATCAAGCAATTTGAAAAACTAAAGGCAAGTGGTGGAGTTTTGTTTAATTTGGTTTGGGTTGTTTTATTATAAATAAATTCTATCTGCTTCCACTGTGTTGATCCCAATCCACCTTTTTGTCTCTGAGAGTGACCTATAATTCATCAGACCCATCAGCTTAGAAACCAGCTGTAGTTATTCATTTATATGCCGGAATTTTGTTACTGCAGCTGCCTGTGTACTCCACTGAAAGTTTTCAGAATGTCTTAGAGGAGGACAGTGTAATTAGTTTCAGACACTCTAATTTCATGAAACATGATTTGTTTCCCTTATAATTCCATCTTCAGTAGAGATGGGACAAAACCAGTACAGAACTATCAGCACTTGAGTGGCCTGTGGAGCACAGTGCCCTGAACCGCTGTTGGTGCTACAATCTGCTGGTGTTACTTAAGAGGATATACTGCAGAAAAGCACTCTATTATCTTTATGCTTGTATTCTGCTGGGAAAAAAAAATACAAAGAGCATCCTGCTGAGATGAAACATGTTTTGCAAACAACATGTAAAATTATGAACACGTAAGCAACAGGATGGAAAGCAAGGTGTGTAGCTGTCACGCGTTGTTCTCTGCTCTCAAGAACTGAAGTGTCTAGAGAGAACATAGTTTGCCAAGGACAGTGCAGGTCTGGTTCAATATGTTTGCCTTTTAAAAGCAGTATGTTATCATCAAGTGTCAAAAGCCTTGGTGAGCACAAATGTCAGCGTTGAAGACACATTTGTCTTGCAAGTCAGTCAGGTACTTTCGAAATACCCTGTAGAAGGTTAATGTATATTAAGGTGGTGTGATTTTGCAAAGTTCTGTGCCTATTAGGTTATCTGTTTTCTTGAGACCACAGATTACATTCACTGAAAACAGTGTGCCACAGTCCTGTGCATTATTTCAGTGCAGAACAACCAAACAGGGTTTTCTGAGGCTCCTTATGCTCTCCAAAGCACCGCAGAGACTTGCCCCATCTATTTTGTAAATCATGCTCTTTCAAACTGCCTGCACTGTGTAATCCTCAGGTAACCAGCTCCATCCATCAGCCAGCCTGGCTTCCAGGCTGGCTGTAACCATCATAGGGTTACATCCATAACCTCATGGTTCCCACCCATAGGGCTACTGCTAGCTGGCAGAGTGGAATCTCTGAATGCCTCAGAGTTCCAGAATGTCATTGAAAGCTACGCCATTTTAATGAGGTCATAAATTTCCCTTCTTATGGGTGCAAATGTATAGGGTGCCAATACTTTAAATCTTAACTAGGATTTTTACAAAGGGACCATATTCATATCATTAATGGAACACCTTAATTTTAATGGTCAGCACTAAACTCACTGACTAGAATCTGAGTCAGTTGGTGGGCACCAGAATCTATCCAGAAATAACAATACAAATATTTTCCAAGCAAAGTTTAGATATATTTTTATCTGCTGATGTCATGTTTATCTGAAAAAATCACAGATTTCAGTTTTATTTTGTAAGTTTTCATGTTGTTTGTAATTCTGGCAGAGGAATGTGTGCTGTTGTCATTAAATGTCTCTCATTTCCATGGTCTTTTAGTCATAGCAGTGTCTCTTCAAACATGCTCACACAGTCTATGAATCCAAAAATGCCACTAATGAAAAACAATTTTATTTTTCTCTTTCATTTGTTTATATCTGGTAATCCACAGCTATGTCTACTTGAGCAAATACAATATCAAGACACATTCTGATGCATAGAATGTGTTGAGTTGGAAGGGAGCTTAAAAATGATCTGGTTCCAAACTGCCTGCTGTGGGCAAGAACACCTTTCACTAGACCACATTGCTCCAAGCCCCATCCAGCCTGGCCTTGAACACTTCCAGAAGTGGGGCATCCTCTCAGCTTCTCTGGGTAACCTGTTCCAGTGCCTCACCACACGCTGAGTAAAGAATTTCTTCCTAATATCTAATCTAAACCTTCCCTCTTTCAATTTAAACCCATTACCTCTTGTCTTATCACTACATGCCCTTGTGAAAAGTCATTCTCCAGCTTTTTTGTAGGCCCCCTTTTGGGTACTGGAAGGCTTCTATTAGGAGCTAGATACCCTAGCTACTAATAGAAGTAGCTTTTACTTCTATTTTACTGCTACATTTTCAAAAGAGTCTCTAGCACAGTGTCAGCTTAAAGTTGTAGTGCACCTCCAAAGATGTTCTCATTCAGGAGTTCAAACGGGCCAGAAATCACATCCAAAGTCTGTTTTGGTGTATCACAATATGGATTTGAGTAACTGTGCCAACGGGACTCAGTGCCAGGGGACCATCCTGTGTGATTTAGCACTGGAATACAGTAGAACCTTCTCTCAGGTATGACACTGCTACAGGTTTAAAACTGCCAGGCAGGATTTGAACTGCAGATGTGAAATGTGAAGTTACCTTGCAAACAACTTATTTGACCTCAGAGTCACTGTGCTGCAAATAACATTTCCTCAGTTAGCTGTTTGAAAGCCAGTTAGCCATATATCACCAGATTAATGAGTTCAAATGGGATTTGAAACACCATATATGGAGGCTTAATGTGTGTGCATAACCTGGAACTCTTGGAAAGCTTTCATTCACATTTCATACATATAAGGCCACACTGGACATAATTTCACAATCTAGCATTTCAGGACTAAGAGTAACAGATAGAAAGCAGTAAAATTTCATTGACTAAGATTCTACTACTACTGTTACTATTGTTTCTAGTGCACTAGCTAATATTGATTACAGACCAGATGTGCTGATACAAATTTGGCCCAATGCATTTGGTGTATCCTACAAAATACTGAATAACTTAAGCTTCTTTACTTATGCTGATCTTTAAGAAATAAATTTTACTCCTCCAGCTAGTAAGATGTCCCATCCAAGACGATCTAAATATAACATACTTTCCAAAGATCCCTCAGATATTAGGTTAATTATCTTCCACGTATAATTTAGGCTGTCACCTAAAGAGTAAATAACTGAAAATAAAAAGGTGAGAGGTATATAATTGATGTCAACCTCAAGATAATTTTGTTCATCCGCAAAATCACTTATAAGCATAGGTCTGTGAATAACGTTCACAATTTTGATCAGTTTTGCTAGGATTATACAATACTTGCTATTTGTATTTCAGAATCTGGCTACTTTTTGATGCATATTTAGTTAATGATAATGCTAGAAGAGCAAGAAAGTTTGGACATTATTCTAGAAAACACTATATGAACTCATAATTTGAGGGTTTTTTCCTAAAAGAGTTTGCAATCTTAATAGTACAGCAGATAAAAACCTCAGGATGCAGCACAGAAAGAAATGGCACCAAATTTACACTACCCCCAGTAAATCAGCAGCAAAAACTTCCTGCCATCTGGATAATCTCCATCAGCATAGAATATTTCAAATGCAAATAACATCCTACAAATCTTTTCATATGTTTCTATATTAAGAGAGAGTTTGTATCAACTTCCTTTTCACTAGTGTTATTTCAGACTGGCGTATTGAAGTGAAGATTATGATTTCCTCAGTGGAAGGGACATTGAAATGTGTGCCTCTTTATTTATCTCCTTGTATTAGCTTTTTAAAATAAAAAGCAGCACCAATATAATTCAAAGAATTATATTATTTTTCAAGGGTCATAGCTGTCCCCATTACCAGTGGTAAGTGACTCATCTAAGGACAAAGGTGTTGCTCTGGTTTAGAGAAGAAAAGAGTTTCTTAACTAAAGAGAAAGGAAAAAAAAACAACTCCCAATGGTTCATGCTGAGTGACATAATATGTCTACTTACACAGGACAGTGGACCCACTACTTTAGCCCCAGCTCAGGTACTGGAAACTACATCAGTGCTGGGTCTGGCCAGGCTAAATAGTTTTGCAGAATATGTCACTTTTTTGCCTGGAGTTAGCTCAGGTATTTGTGACCCTGCTGTGCTGTGTGGCACCAAGACTCATTTCACTTCTGCAGTCTAAAACTAGGAGTCTAGTTTAAACCAGCTGCCTAGGCTGCCTCTGAACGCAATGGACAAAAATTTGAAAATTTGAAACAATGTGACTGCAATGCCAGAGTACCAACTATAGCAAATGAATGAATTTTCAATCCCAGAGGAGTTAATAGCCAATGCTAACTGAAAATAGAAAGCCTGTGGACTCCAATAGGAACTACACACAGCCACAAAAATATCAGAACCAAATCTAGATGACAGAACCACAAACAACTGACTCAGCTGGTGACTGCCAGAGATGTAAAAGGGCTTCTCAAACCTTTTTGGACTAGTAAAGGCACATCAAGATTTGAACTCAAGGGTGCACAGAGGTACAAAACACAACTTTTCTGGCTCGCCTATGCAGAAGCCCAGGGCCAATTTACAGATAGATGAAATAGTCAGGTCACCTGCAGTCCCCTGTCCAGACTGTGGCTGCTCCTTTGCAGTACACGCTTGTGTGTCTGTCTATATGCACATGCATATTTATTTTCATACATAAAGAAATGCTATAGTGTGTTTATTCCCACCCACTTGTGTCTGTATCATATTTTGTACAGGAAAAATTGTAGGAGTTGATGCTGGACTGATAAAAGCAATCAGGGGAACAGCCCAGTTGTATGGCATATCTCACAATGTATATTTAATTTGAAATATTCTTATATATAAATGATATGCTAAAAATAACACCCAAATAGATAACTAAGTTTTAACTAAGTTTTTACATAACTAATACAAAACATAACTAAATTTTTCTTTTAAAAATGTATGTTTGTTACATCTTCCTCCATAAATTTCAGCTAAATAGTACATAAGCTATTTCACACAGGAGCTGAGAAATTTTCTTTTGGAGGAAAACTGGGTTCTCAGAACCCTAAAAATCAAGCCTATAATTCTTTGCTTATTTCTTCCCTTCTACCCTGCTTCTTTTGTTTCAGAAACAAAACAAAAAAGATACACATTTTGTTAATTAAAATTCCTTCTTTTTTTCTGTATGAATACTGGCTATTGTTACTTTCTAAAATAATCCTTTGTGGATTTAACAAATGTCAGGATTTTGCACCAGCATTCTTGTTTAGAGAGCTCTTCAAAATTCAATTAGAGTAGAAGCAACCCACTAAGTTGAGCAAATGAGTTATTTGAATACTTTTTTTACATCTGCCTATTATGTAGTGCATCAAAAATAGTTGACTTTCTCAATTTTATAATGCAAGTTTTCAGTTAATGTTTGAATAAAATTTAGTTAATAAACTTTAAATTTTCTCTATAGCTATCTTTATTCAGTCTCTCCATGTTTAGTAATCTTAATATCTTTGTGTTTAGTTTGGGGAACATCTTTAGATTCAGGGTCATTTAATACACAGATGAGTTCAGTTCTGTACGCACGAAAAGAGAGAAGAATGTTCTCCAAGAACGAATGTGACAAATGAGCATATGAGAACATTTTTTCCCCTGTAAATATTTAGAGAATGTTTTAAATTTTAATTTAAACCTTATTATACTCTATGAAATGTCATATATAGCAGAAAGGTACAGACTGCACAGCTAAACTATTGGTGCCAATGTCTACTAAAGACACCTCCTGTCTTTGCTTATACCCATGCAAATATGTAGCTACTCCATGAACCTCTAGATTATCATTAAATTTGAAGTTTCATAAAAGTGTGTCAGATAAACACAGCAATCAGTTGAGTTATGCACCTATTTGATTTAAAATAATTTATAATTGACCTAAGATCATAGTTAGAATATTGTTTGTAGGAGAAATATATTATTGAGCAGTAGTAAAGATAAAAAAGCTTAATGAAATGTTAAGCTCTTTAATTGGGATGATGAAAACCAGCTTTGATATGAACTACTTAGACTTTTGCCAAAAGCCAACCAAAATTTATAATAGGTGAAGACTTCAGAGTGAGGGAAGAGGTGCCACTTTAAAGACGTGAATCTACCATGCTGGATAAGTCACACAAACTTCTGGTTTCCAACATCCACACAGTCCAGCAGTCAGACTGCTTGTTTCTAGTCCCAGACCGGAGGTAAATATGAACAAAACATAAGAAAATAAAAATGCCCATATCAGGAAAAAACAAAGATCCAATTTTTCAGTATCCTCTGTCAGCATGGCTAATACCAATGCCTAAGAAACATATATAAGAAAAGAAAAGTATGGGAAGGAACCCCTTTATTTTGCTGGTTTAGAGGCTGAGTTAGACCTTTTTGTGTTTAATTGTCATTGCTAGATCAAGTCCAACACATTATGTCTAATCTCTTTTTGAGCCAGTATATGCATCAGGTCCATGCAGTATCCTATAGAATGGGTCCCTTAGTCTAAATTTGTACTGTGAACTACTTCCTCTTGCTTGTCTGCCTGGTAATTGTCTGCAATGCTCTAGTTCTTACATTGTGGGAACAATGAACAAATCGTTCTGTAGTCACCTTTTTCACAATATCCCTGACTTTACAGGTCTCAAACATCTCCTTCAGTCATTTTTTTTCTGGACCAAAAAAATCCTGTTTCACATTCTTCTTCATCCCTGCTGCAATCTCTTCCTACTTGCTTTAGCTCTGTGTCCTTTCTGAGGCTGTGGGGCCATTAGAGGTGCATACATCAGAATAATGATGTTTTCTGTGATACTTTGTTATATTATTTTCCTAACAATTGTAGCTTCATATTTTGGGAGAAAGAAAGCCCATAGGAATTTGAATGTGGAGACAAAACAGAGGGGAAAAACATTAAACCACATCTTCAATTTGAGATGACTAAATAAGAAGTGAACTCTCTCATTTTTTTGTAAGCTTGTAAGATGTAAAGAATGATGAAAATATTTATTTTCTATTTTGGAAAGCCTTGACACATAAAAGTCTGTGTTCAGACAGTGAGCAACTCTGAGTGCTTGAACTCAGGGACCTGTGCCTCTTTCAGCATACAGTATTTGACTCAGGTACTATGTTTACTTTGTGTTGCATCCAGCATGAATGAAGTGTATCAGATAATCCCATTTCAAGTTCATGTATAATTGACAGACAGAAAAATATAATCTTGGACCATTTCACAAAATGAAACTGTAGAGAAAGATGGGAAACTTTTTTTGCCTTTCTAAGTAGGAAAGTCTTTGAGTGCAAGTAGAATTTTGTGATGGGATTAAGGAAAATTAGTGGCTAAGATGTTGGCAAACAGCTAAAGAGATCTGTCAGAGGAAGCCAGCAATCATGTCGGGAGAGAGAAATGTTAGGTGATGATCATATATAAGTGAATGATAAAACAAAAGCAATTCCTTCCTAGGGTGCACCCCAAGAAATGACAAATATCTATATGGAAACTGGAAAACTCTCTAAAACACAGGAAAATACCTCAGTCTGTGGTTTGGCATAGATTATGCAATTAATTTCTACATGAGACTAGGACAAATCACTGATCCTCACTTTGAAATTTCAGTTGGAATGGGAAAAAACCCATCCAATTCTTGCAGTTCAGAATAGACAGATAAAAATGAATTAAAAGAATGACTGTAGCCAGCTACCCAGAAAATCTGTGGCCCAAATAACATAAAGGAACCTGTAGACAAAAACCCTAATGCCTGCAGAGGGATGGTGATCCTAGTGAAAGTCTGCAGGGCCATAAGTTCTGAATAGCCATTTACTAGCTCTGCGCCCTAGGAAAAGGATATAGGCAAGTACATGAAAAGACCACTTGGAAGACAGATAATTGGTGCAGTAGTTTCCATTTTGAATTCAATATGTCCAAGGATGGCATTTCTTATAGAAGAGAAACAATTTAAAACAGAAAAAGTTAACTGTGAAAGGAAACTTCAGCAATCATATGAAGATTGGGAACATGGGGAAATTTTCAACAACTGCAGGGGAAAATAGACTGAGGACACTGCTGAAGGCAGCTTCAGAAGACTGTGCTAGGAGGGTTACCTTGTGAGATATGAAGAGCCACTGAAGGATTCAGAATTTTTCCTTTCTGATTGGCTGAAACTAGCAGAGAATTGTACCTATTTTTATTACAGACACCGCAGAGGCTTTGATTACATTTTGGACTCCTAACCAAATGCCCATATAACACACATAACTGACATTATAGGAAATTTGACTTTGTTTTCAACTGACTAAAGTATCAAGTAATGTGGTCATTGCCTTTTCCACTGCCCTTAGTCCCTAGTCCATGCTCCCTGAGGTGCAGGGAGGCAGGTCCTTCCAGCTGCTACCCTGGCCAGCCCTGCCTGCCAGCTGAGGCAAACTCTTGGGACAGAGATCCAACTACTACACTTTAAATCACGACCTCCAGTCCCTGTGAGGCAGTAAAAGAGGAAGTATTTGCTCAGTAATTAAGGTTTAGCAGTTCTGACTCCAATCTTTTCTTTCTACAGTGCTTTTGCAGGTATCCTGCCTGTGGCAGAAGGCTTGGAATTACATGATTTTTAAGGTGTCTTCCAACCCAAACTGTTCCATCATCCTGTGATTTTATGATTTTCTGTTAATCAGATTAATATTTTCATTTGTTTGCTTGTGCTTTCTCACTATGTCCTACATATTAGCATCACATATAAGGTTACTGCTAGAAGGCTGTTTTACCTACACATCAAGGCTGTTTTGTAAGATGGCATCATATCTTTGATTCACAGTTTAAACTCAAACATACAAATTATCACACAAAAGCTACTTAAACACTTTTAAATTAGAAAGACTTAGGCATTTTGTGTCATGGCTACCTCAAGAATTACCTCCTCCTTTTGTAATTACTCCACTAGAGAGTGTTAGCTGTACCTAATCTATCAAACAGAAAAGATGTCAAGAAAAGGTTAGTTTTAGAAAAAAAAAATCCTTTTCTTCTTCCTTAGGATTTAATTTTTAGAAACAACACTATATGAAAAGAATCCTTTAAGAAAATGTAAGAAATTTGTGGAAGATCATAGTACAAAATAATGCTTGGTCCGTGAGATACTGTATTTTATACATCATGATTTATAAATCAACTATTTAATTAGAGAGAATCCTTTAGCCTCAGATTATATCAGGTTCATTTTGAATAAAAAATCTGACTGAGTACTTTGATTGGGCACTGGAGGGGGTGTCAGTCCAAAACACGTCTGGAAAGGACTTCTTGAGTCATTGGAGCTGCAGGTCCCTTGCTGCAGGACTTTGGAATCCATGAGGTTTGAAAAGACTTAGCATTTGCAGGTGGCCACGTTGTTATTTTTCAGTCTCTCATCAAGATGCATCAAATGTTTTTGCCACCTGCCCTGCTTTCCTTGTTCTTCCACACAAGTGCCAAAGGTGCATTAAGCCACATGATCTGTTTCTTTGCCACAATCCTGTTTAGGAAAATTAACTAGTGTGAATATGGAAGGAAACAGTCCAATGCAGATTAATTGGGGTAAGAAATAATGATACTGAGGTAAAATAATATTAGCATCATAAGTGCTGAATATGATGAATCACATGAAACAGTCCTATGAAAATCAGGTTAAAAGATTTCTAAAAGAGCTTTGGAGTTCAATAGCATGGAACACATCTGTTCTTCCTTGCAACTGAGATACTTTTAGTGACCTTTTCTTTAAAAAGCTGCACTCTCAAGAATACACATTTATTATTTAACATTTTATTAAATACTTCTGCCAAATCAAAAGATAATGTATGTGCTCTGAATGTCTAAATGATGAATTTGAGAGTGAAGTTGCATTCCTGTTCCTTTTATGGTTCTCTGCACTGGCAATTTATTTTCAGAACAAATAAAAGTAACATTGTAATTATCCTTTTATGCTAACAGTTTTGGTATTGTATTAAAAATGTTTTTAAAGGAACACATGGCATTTACTGGCATAAACACTTGTGAAATTGCTCCATTCTGCTTATGCCTGCTTCTCCACTGATATAATTTTCCATCAGTCTGTCTATATTATATTTTTATTTCTGCAAGTTATCACTTTCATGAGCAAATACAGTATTGTTTGACAAAACAGAAAGAAACAGAGAAGTTCTGATCCACATTATTAAGATCATATTATGTAATTAATTCACAGAATCACAGACTGTCTAGGTTGGAAGAGACCTTCAAGATCATTGAGTCCAACTCGCGCCCTAACACCTCAACTAGATCATGGCACCGAGTGCCACATCCGATCTTTTTTAAGCACATCCAGGGATGGTGACTCCACCACCTCCCTGGGAAGACTATTCCAGAACTTAATCACTCTTTCTGTGAAAAACATCTTCCTAATGTCCAGCTGGTATTTCCCTTGATGCAGCTTGAGACTGTGTCCTCTCATTCTGTCAGCTGCTGCCTGGAGAAAGAGACCAACCCCACCTGACTACAGCCACCTTTCAGGGAGCTGTAGAGAGTGACAAGGTCACCCCTGAGTCTCCTTTTCTCCAGGCTAAACAACCCCAGCTCCCTCAGTCGTTCCTCACAGGACTTGTGTTCCAAGCCCCTCCCCAGCCTCGTTGCCTCCTCTGGATGCACTCAAGTGTCTCAATGTCCTTCCTAAACTGAGGGGCCCAGAACTGGACACAGCACTCAAGGTGTGGCCTCACCAGTGCCGAGTACAGGGGCAGAATGACCTCCCTGCTCCTGCTGGCCACACTATTCCTGATACAGGCCAGGATGCCGTTGGCCTTCTTGGCCACCAGGGCACACTGCTGGCTCATGTTCAGCCGGCTGTCACCCAGCACCCCCAGGTCCCTTTCTGCCTGGGCACTGTCCAGCCACACCGCCCCCAGCCTATAACGCTGCAGGGGGTTATTGTGGCCAAAATGCAGGACTCGGCACTTGGACTTGTTAAACTTCATCTTGTTGGACTCTGCCCATCCATCCAACCATTCCACGTCTCTCTGCAGGGCCATCCTACCTTCCAACAGCTCGACACACGCTCCCAGCTTAGTGTCATCTGCAAATTTGCTAATGAAAAACTCAACTCCCTCATCCATGTCACCAATAAAAATATTGAACAGAGCTGGCCCCAGCACAGACCCGTGAGGGACACCACTGGTGACTGTCCCCAGCTGGATGCAGCACCATTCCCCACCACTCTCCGGGCCCGGCCATCCAGCCAGTTCCGAACCCAGCAAAGAGAGCTCCTGCCCAAGCCATGGGCTGCCAGCTTTTCCAGGAGTATGCTGTGGGAAATGGTGTCAAAGGCCTTGCTGAAATCCAAACAGACAGCATCCACAGCCTGTCCTGTATCCACCAGGCGGGTCACCTGGTCATAAAGGAGATCAGGTTGGTCAAACATGACCTAGCCCTCCTAAACCCCTGCCGGCTGGGTCTGATACCCTGGCCATCCTGTAAATTCTGTGAGATAATGTTAGCATATGATAGGAAAACACATAATCCAGCATGGCTTGATTATATGCAGGTGCTTTATTGAGAGCTCCCGGGAGATCGGGGTACGCAGACCCACAGATCTCCGACAGGGGTTTGAAATCAAACATATTTTATACCTTTCCGTTATATAACTATATGTTAATGATTAAACTTACATTGTTCTATTGTATCTATTGTTTTCATCCAGGTGTGAATTCCCAAGCCCACCGAGACAATCATTCTCTATGATTCATATGTATGCATAATAATTATGTTCAATTCTAGCAATCTTCTTACTTCTGTGACCTAGTACATATGACCCAGACCTTATCCCATGATCTAGTACATTTTCTCCAGCCTAACCACCCCTTTCTAAACACTATACCCACAATTTTAGAAACATTTTAACCCCTATACTATCAATAACACTCAGTACAAACTGCTCCATTATTGTGCCAGGTACTGAGGCCAGACTAACTGGCCTAACCAGGATCCTCCTTCCCACCCTTTTTGTGAATGGGCATCACATTGGCCAGCTTCCAGTCATCTGGAACCTCACCAGTGAGCCAGAACTGTTGGTAAATGATGGAGAGTGGCTTTGCAAGCTCATCTGCCACAAAACTTTAAAATTCTAATTTAATATGACCAGATGAAGTAAAATACAATAATGCTCAGAAAAGTATAAAAATATTGTTTGTTGATAGTTGGGATACAACTCAAAAGGAGTGTGTTTTTCTGGCATTAAAAGACAAAAGAGGGTACAAAAAAGAGTGTATGAAAAATAAGTTTACTGGCATAATGTTAATGCTCATCCAGATGGTATGAATGAAGGTTCAGCATTCATTCAGGAAGTGGGAAGAGCACCAAGTGTACAGAAAACCACATTTCTGTCAAAACAGCTGGGGAGCCAATGATAGAACTGAGCTGCAGGTTAGGCCAAATAATTTTAGGCACTCAGTTCATTCTAGACATCAGCCATGCACAGGACTAATCTAATAAAAGTTAGTTCCACTGAGCACTACCCTGTCTGACAAGCTTATATTAATTTCTCCATCACTGAATGAATATCCTCCCAAAATTTATTTTCTGAATGTTCACCTTACCTCCCTTGTTGAATTATAATAATCTAAATATTTTTTCCATGACGTACAGTGGTGTTCATGTATATGTAATCAGAGTGAGTGAGAGAACAATTGTCTTCTCTTCCCACAATAAACCTTCTTCATTTCCCCTCTTTTTTCTTCTTTTTTTTTTTTTGTGGAGACAAAACACTTTGTTCACATGCTCCATTGTTTTCTAGCCACTGAACAGCCATGTAACCCAAACCTGAGAGCTTAAAACTGTAAAAGACATTTTTATCTAAAGGAGAGATCATTTACCTAGTTTATAAATATGCAAGCCTGTATTTTGTAATGGAGCAAAGGAATTTACTCAAAAATGATGTGTGAATAAGTATTGATAATATGGTCCTTGCTATGGTCTACCCACAGTTGTGAACATAATTTTCTAGTTTTTCTTCAGTCTAAACTCTATCTGTGCATCTAGCTTAGCTGTGAGAGTAAAAGGAAAATAAGTAACTTGATGAGGAGCAAAAGTCAGTTAGGACAAGAGGATGAATCATGAGGGATATTGAAATTCAGGACACTGAGGTGAAATTTATGGACATAAGTGAGAAAATCTGTCAGAGCAGTAGGTAGGGAAAATTATTTTTAATTACCAAATACATGAGGGTTTGCTGACAGACAGGAGAAACCAAAGCATGCTGGGCTGCAGGACAGAGCTGAGTATACAGCACAAAACTCTACATTACAACAACAGAACTTGACTACTGCTGGGAAACGGTGTTACTGTAAAGTAGTGATTGCCTTTAAATTGCATTGTTTGTAATTTTCTCTACAGGCAAGCCAAAACTAATCTCTTTTTGCCCAATATCAAGTCTCATCATTCCTGTGTCTGTCATATTCCCTCCTAGTAAAAATAACTACTCTGCGCTTATGAAGCTAAGCAAGGATCTACAATTAAGTCCTGAAGAAATTAACAGGAAAAAACAGCTCCAGGAATAATCAATGGTGAAGTCTTTAATTTAATTTACTTTAATTTAATTTAATTTAATTTAATTTCAGTCATTCTTTCAATTGATCTTCTTCCTGCTTAGGGCTTAGGCTTTTGCAAAACAAAGCTTTGGTGTGTTTTCAATCTGGTAAAGAGTGGGTGGAAGTAATAGTCACCATTAAGAAATCATTTCCATGCCTTCGTGTAAACCTCACTCTTCTTTCTTGGAGCACTTCTACAGCCTTCTTCACTCATGACTGAAATGTATTAAATTTTGCACATGAACTGCATATGGAGAGTGATCAGTAGATGGTCCCTGAAGCTGTCTCTAGACAGATCAGAAGAAAAAATCCCATACTCTTTTAATGCCAATTTATTGCAAAATGAGCTGAAGAACTACCATGGTGCAGACAAACTTGCATGGAAGAGTCAGAAATGAAGCTGTTGCTTGGCTTCCAGAGAAAGGATAAGCATAGGCACTGTTACATGGTGGCTTTCTCATCATGTCTCAGTTTGGAAGAGAGGAATAGAGTTCAGCTGGAATAATATCTATCAAATATATAGAATATATCACTTTTCATCAAGAAAATTACAGAAATTAGAAACAGAGAAATCTCTTATTCCAGCTGCTCACTGCCAATGCCAGAGCCAGCTTGTACACTCCCAGGAAGCCTATTCAGGAAAGGATCAAAAATTCTATCAGCAAGAAGCTATTACTGCATGTTGCACAGATTGCATTTTTAAAAATAACTCAGCTTTTCTACAATATACTATTAATTGTTATGTTAGGAAGACATTAATTTACTGGCTTCACTTACATACACTTGGCTTTAAATTTGGCTGAGAAAGCAGTTCATGGTATAGTCCCTCAGAAAGACATTGCAAACTCCATGACCAACCACCTGAGCCAACTCACACATTCAGCTGACAATTCTGTGCTCAGCCCCGAAGTGAAAAGTGATGGTGACAGTGAGAAAAGGTTCATTTCAGGACTGAAGTATGCCACCAATATTGGTTATCCTGCCCTGATGCACCAAGAACCCAGCAGTGCCCAGTGCTGCATCCAGGCAGGGTCACTGCAGCTGCCAGGGGTGTAATTCCTAGGCAACCCCTGGTAAAAGGTCCTCACACAGTTACCTGTCTGCCTATCTGCACGTTCTTACTAACTTTTCAACCTATGAAACATTTTTATTTACATTCCAAGGCAGATAGAGGAATCAACCTCCTAGAGGTTTAATGAAAACAAGGAGCCTGAGCTCAGGTTGGACTGTGCCAGTCACCATTTGCACAGCTTGTGTCCCACAGGAGGGCATGTGGGAGGGAGGTGAGAGACCTCCTTGGATGGAGGAGGTTTGGACAAGGACTGCCATGTGCTGAATAAGAGATGTGATATTATTGTTCCAACGAGAGATGTAGCCTCCAAAGCTTCTAATGTTTGTAGAAAAACTGAAGTTAGGAAGAAATAAAAAACTTAAAATATGTACACAGAGAATACATATATGTGTATTTATTACACATCTGTGACAGAAGTGTGTGCCACTCAAACGCATTTAAATCAGGTATGCTTTGAAACTGTTGAATCTAAATTTTTTCATATAATTAAACATTTTCTATTTTTAATTAAAAAATTAAGAGATATTTCAAAATAACACCTCAGAGGCATCTTAAGGTAACACAAGAATCCAGATGAACATTTAAATCAAAATAAAAAGATAATTTAACACAGCTCTCTTATTTTTTAATGTGTTGAGGATGTCTTTGTGAAACTATTATCTCATTTCCTGTCCCCAACAAAGCAGTGATTTTCACTTACTACTTTTGCTTATTAGAAACAACAACACTTTTTTATTATTAAATTTATTTTAATATTAATTATTTAATAATTAATATTAAAACAAACAGGGGATACATTAACAATAAATATTTACTGAGCCCAAACAACAGCAGAAAGCTAATTAAGTCTTACAAGGAATGGGGAAGCAGAAAGCATAACACTGAGGAAAGAAAAGGAATTGCTTTGTGAGTTGCTCATGTACTCTGCTTTCTCGGGATTGCCCTGGTCACTCCAAGCAGTCCTACACAATTCTTCTTCACAAAATCTTTTCTCTTTTGCTATAATTTTTCCCAGCTGCTAACTGGCTTGCTCCTGATTCCCACACTCTAATGTGCAGCCAGAGCCATGCTGTCATTTCATCCCCTCCTGTGTGTGCCTTCTTCTCCCTCTTTCACTGATATAATTGCTGAATTTCTCCATACTCCACTTCCCTCACCTCTTGACTTTCTCTCACATTAAAGTCTGCATTGCTGCCTCCTGCTGTGGTTCATCCTCATCAATCACTTCTCCTGTCAGGCTGTGGCTCATCTTTGCTGGAAGTCTTTTCAAGAGGCTCCCTGCTACCAGCCCCTGATCCTGAGCCCTTCACCCTGGAGCTGTAGGCCTTTACTAAACAGATACACCTCGCTACCTTCCTTTGACGCCAGTACCATCCTACAGGATTCGTAACTTCCATTCAGACTGACGTAAGACTCACGTCTTAAAGACCTGTTTTCACAGAACAGAAAAGATTCTTCCTAGTATTTTTAATTATTAAGACTTTTTTTCTGAAATCTAGAAAATTCCTAGGAGGTCATTTTTTTCATATCTGATATTATGCCAAGGATACTTACTTTTGGTGAGATCCAAACTCTCTGTGCTGAAAACAAAAAAGCAACCAAATATGTTCACATCTTTGGTGTTTAGACACTGGATAGGCATGCCATAATTCAGGATGAGAGACAGAGAAAAAGCAGGGATTGATGGGCTGAAAGTGCAGTTAACTCTGCTAAAGGGAAGGAACTTTAATTAGCTGAAAGTGGCTAACTAACTTCCTACAAAGTATTTTCATATGGAAACAGAATTCTTGGTGATTATGCCAAAAAAAATTTAAATGGAAAATAAGTTCAAGGATTTTAATGAGTTTTACCTGTGTGATCACTGACTGTGATTTTGGCCACTTCTATCCTGTCCACACTCACATGTATATATGTGTGTGTGTAAAAGAAAAGAATTAGGAAACACAAAGCTATAAATCAGAATGACAAATGTGAAAATAGAGGCTGCAATAGGATTTATATGTAGGTACTTATTATGAGCACATTGCTCTGCCATCTACCTTATCCTCCTCAAGTTAATTATTTTTGTGGTCTACTTATTCATATGTAGATGAAGTTAACCAAGGCATTATAAAATTGTAAGGAGTTATGGACAGTGCACACAGACAAATAAATCATCCATCATGTAGGGGTGACTGCACAGAAATTATTTTCTCAGGCTATGTTTAAAATACCAGAGATTGTGATAATTTTATTTATCCTTACAGATATAACCTTAAATGATCATAAGACTGAGAACTTTAGAGGTCTTTCCAGAAGGGGACCTTCAGGTTCCTTTCCACATACACTGCATACCTTCAAATGCCAGATGAGTATAGGATGACACTAAGGTCAAATCAAATGACAAAAAGTTTCTTTCTTAATCCTAAAGGGGTTAGAATATGCAACTTGGACAAAACTGTCACATGCTTAGATTTATCTCCCCACCGAAAAAAGACAAGCATGGTTGTAAAATCCAGGACCCAGCTTTAAACATCTGAAAAAATTCATTTCAAAATTGCAAAGAATTCTTTTCCCAGTAGGGTTCTGTTCAACAATTCCTATAATCAGCCAACACGCTGCATGAAAGCATTTGCTTAAATGGAATAGCAAAAGGCATGCAAGTTAATGATTTCTACTGAGCACTGAGCACTTAGACTTCTTCCTGAGAAAGCTGCTGAAATGATTGATCTGTGTGCTTCCATGCAGCCTGATCTCTGATGGGTACCTGCTGCTGGCAGCTGGCTTTGGCAGTGCAGTAACAGTGTGAGGAGACTCTCAGCCTGCACACTGCTGAGAAGGTGCTTTTAAAGGCAGCTCCTGTGGCAAAATGGTCTTCAGCCACTGATGGAACAGCACAGGGAACTCTTCTGTCCAGACTTCTATGTGCATTATTTAACTGCAAGTAAACTGCAAGATACTTAACTGCAATTAATTTTCTAAGCTTCCTGGCATTTTTGTCCTTCTCCTGAACACATGACTTTGGCTATTGGTTGGGTGGTGAAGTTAAACCACAAAGCATAGCAATGGCAGCCGTGAAGAGATGAAGAAGATTCATCTAGTTCTTGTCCCTTAGTGCTCTTAGTGGAAGAGAAACAGGGTTGCTTGTGTGTAAAAAGTGGATTCACATGTCTTCCTCCCCTTCATGAGGGCCAGAATTCTTCAAATGAACTACTAACTTAAGTGGAGCTACTCATATGTGTATTAGTAATCACTGTATTTAGCTAATTTCCAACATACACAAATAATATGCAAGCTCAGAAATAAAATCAAACCCTGAAATAAAATCAGACTGTCTTTGAACCAGACAAACAATAAAAAGTCTGCCTAAGTGTTCTTCTTCCTTCAGGTTTTGCAGATTCATACAAACCAATTTTATCCCTCTGGATAGGACCTCAATTTTCAGTCACTAATGCAACTCATGGCATACGGAGATTAGGAAAAATTAGAAATTTTTCAGTTACCTACAAATTCAACCAAGGAACGAACCAAATGCTTGCTCTGTAGGGAGCTCAGCACTGCTAGTGAAACAAGAGGACATAGCAGCTGGGAAAGAGTGACAAAGAACAAGGAAATACAGCTGATAGCAAGGAGAAGTTCTTTGTCCTGTTCAAGAAAAAGAATGCTTTGGTGAAGCAGGCAGTGCTTCTCACTAGATCTTCAAATTCAGTGGTATTTTTCTGATGGTGATATATCATAGCATATTTCTATGCTGTATTGAAAAAAAAAGTAGAATATTGCCTTGCTAGAACATGTAATTTACAAATTTTAGAACATCTCAAATAGAAAGCTTGTACAGAACTTAGTCTTGTTTTTTTAATGTGCTACTATGTTATCTTTTCTACATAAATATTTAAATTGGCAGTGCCTTAACACTGCAGGTTATACAAAATATATTGCATTAATTTAAAATTTTAAAAATATTAAAGATGCCCACCTCATGAAAAAATCCATAATGCTGGTAACTATTAATTAATTTAGTTAATCAGAGGGAAGTAATTTTTCCTTCACAGTACAAATTTGTTCTTGACAGGTCTTACTGCAGCCAATAGTAACAAGAACAGTACTTATTACTGTGAATATTTTCAATTAAGTCTCAACATGATTTCATAGACTGAGCTAAAAATAATTTTGCTGGCACCAAATTCTAACCAGACAAGGGCAAACCGAAAATATTAGAGTACTATAGTTACAAAACTGAATAAAATCTGATTGTAACTTGTGTAGCAGAGATTTAATTAGCGTAAGAAAACATATATAGTTTAGCATTTCATATTGTAATGAAATGATCATGACAGTAAAAAATTCAATGTCATTCACACAAGCACTTGCAAGCATAGAAAAAACTCCAAAAAGTAGATATAAAAGGACAACCTACCCCCTCCCCCACTGTTAAAGAAACTGTGTTTCGCTTACTTTACCAAAAGAATGTAAGACTACTAAAAAATATCACCCAAAGGATCTGTTTCTCTTATGTAGGTAGACAAGGAACAATGTACAACTTATTTAGGTGATAAGGAAAAAGGTAATTTTTTGCATTTGTTAAGGGGCAATTCACCTTTTCCCAGATAGACTGCCATACAAATGGTTTGCAAACAACTTAAATGTTTTCATCCTTCTATGAAATGTTCTCAATGACAATTTTTTGCTCCCTGAGCATGAAAAGCAAGTTTAACTGAACTCACATATGCCTAACAGTATTGTATCACTTTGTTCAAACAATACTCAAAAGGCAATAACAAAACCTGCACTGACATTTAAGAACAAAACATGGAGGAATTCCTCAGTTGTAAATTACCAGAATATAAAATACTGCATCAAAAATACACAGTTCACCACTGCACTCCTTGAGCTAGATTCTCATGTTTCCACTTAAAATTTAGATGCACTTGGGATGTCTTTAATCTATCCATTTCCTTAGTATACATTGCCAAAGCATTTGGTATTTGTAAAGTATAAGGATGTGTTTTACTTTCTCAAATTTAAAAAAAATTAAAACTTTAACCTGGAGTTCTCCAATAGCACAATTAAGAAGCACAATGTGCAATCCAGAAGGACAGAAAAATAATTTCACAAAATCCTTTTTGTTGTGCTAAAACAGAAAGTAGAGTATAGACAACTTTTAGGTTTATATTATGGCATTCCATTGACTTCTGCTGGTCTCAGGTAATTTCTCTTTTCTGTTCTTTTCTTATCCTCCCCTGTGTTTGTCTCACTTCTCTATACAGACTGCAAAGTCACATATGAATGAAAAACAGTTTAGTATTGGATAAAAGTTCCTAAAATGCACAGGAATCTGTCATCTCATTCCAAAGTAAATAAAGTTCCTCAAATTCAGTATTTTTATCCTAATTTTCCTTCTAGTTTTGATTCTATACAAGCTGAGAAACAACTGACTTGCCACCATGGAGATGGCAGGGCTCTATCCTACACATGAGCATTCAGAAAACACAGGTCCTGCACATTCCGCCTCAGGGACAGATCTGGCAAGCTTTTAAAAATGCAGCTGCAGAACCTGGCTCAAGAAATTTAGTTTTGACTGCTGCTTTATTTTATTATGTCTCTAGAGAAGCAGAGACTAAATGTCTGTCTCATATTGCAACTAACCAACATGTATCCGTGATTGGAGATCTGTGTTCAGAGCCCCTCCCTTGCTGAAGGAAAATAAAAAGTTTCCTAGTTTCTTGGACAGTACCTGGCATACATCATCTGGCACATACCTGAATGCACTATTTTGCAAACTAAAGTTTTTGCTAGCACCCAAAAAAAGAAAAAGGATGACCCAGTATGACAAATAAAGCATGGATGAGAGACTTGACTGTGAGCTAATATCTTGATTGTGAGCAAAAGGTTTGGCTTCCTGATCAAATGGTTCCTTGTATACTCATCAATGGTGCACTTAAATAATTTTAAATTACTCTGTTAATATAATTTCTCCTGTAGAGTTCTCTGTTAAGAGTTTACTGTTAGTAGCATGTGTAGTTTTGGGTGATAGTATCATCACACTTGTTCCGTGGAAGACAAAGCCAGTCTAAAGAGCCTGGAGATGCACTGTGAGTCATAGCCCGGTTCATTATACACAAAGTGCCTGGAAATATGAACGGCACAACTGTATTCTCAGTACCTGCAGGGTTTCCCACAAGCTGTACATCCTGTGGGGCGTTTAAAAGCAGAAGTTCCGTAACTTTTCCCTGCCCTTTTTATCCTACGGAGACCGCGGGCTGCTGGTGTTTGTAACGCAGACACGGCAGCGGCCGAAACGGGCAAGGGGGGAGTGCACCCAAACTGAGCTTCTCTGACACAGCAACATCCACCTAACCTGGACACCAGCAGAGGCCAGAGGGCTCTTCTGAGTTAGTCTGCACTGCATGCCTCTATTACCACCTTTTGTTTTGAATTTTCATGATTTTCTACTTTCAGGCAATTATCCTATAAATTCACTTCTATCCTTAGAAAGAGAATTCCATTTATCAAAGGGTTATTAATAGTATTGATAGCATGGGTAGTGTTAAAGACATAAATTTAATATTAAGATATGACTTGCCAAAAGACATTGAATATCGCATTCCATTTAAGTACAAGGAAAGAAATCCTGTATTGTTATGAAATGTTAAATTAAAAAAATATGCAGCCCTAATGAATCTGTAAATATAACTGTAATATTTATTTATTTTTGGTGTGAAAACCATGTCTTTGATAACTGTTCAACAGCAAAGTACTACAGCCTTTTTCCTGCTGGCCCTTGGAGATCTGAAGCAAATCTCCCTTCCCAGCAAAATGTTATTTAGTGATGATGGTTCACAGAGCAATGGATAGATGAGTGTTGTTCTTCTAGAATAATACAAAGAGTATTCATTGAGGTGGCTGTGTACAAAATTGAACAAAACTAGAAATATTATTTAAACTGAGAAAAAAGAACCAACTGAATTTTCTTCCTTGAAGTGTAAACTACATATATACACAGGACTGTAACTACAGATAAATATCACAGACATTTCAGGCAAAGTGAAAACTGAATAATTGCCCAGGTATGAGATTACCCTATAAAGGTCTTTTTTTCACTCTCAAGTTTCAGTAGAATGAAATCAGAGCCCTCTTTCACAGAATAATGAAGAAGAAATTCTCATATATTATATCACACATTAACTAAGGGATTAAAAAATCCCAAAAGGAGTTTCTAAATGGAAACTTCCTTAAGGAAAGCCTAAATTTTTCCTTATGTAACAACACAAAAAAACCCCAAATCCTGTTTACTGCAAAAACAGAAATAAAACAGCTTTACAGTTTGGGGTTTTTTATGAGATGTATATATTTTTTTAGGAGGAATCTTATGAGAATTCTTCTGCTCTGAAAAAGAAAAATAGTTTAGCAGTATTCTTACCTAGAAAGATCACCCTACATTTCTCTCTATTTTTACCTCTAATTATGGAAAGAAAAAAATCTTGTGGAAGGTCAAGCTAAATGTTCTGATCTCACGTAGAACTTTCTCCTTTTTTTCCCCTTATTAATGAGTTCAAGTAGCAATATAAGAAACTTTCTTTTTAAGTAAAACATTCAGAAAATGATTTTTTAATGATAAGTAAAGATTTTTAATATCATTAATGCCTACAACTATGGGGATGAGTTCTACCACAGGCAGATGAAAATCTTACAGGTGTGTACCTCACTGAGTTGATAACTATATTACAGAAAAGTTTGATGAGTTATTTGTGGCTGAGGCAGTATGGCTCAGTTGGTGTACATGATCTGCATCTTTTTTCCTAAAATTAAGCCTTTTATTCTTACTCCCTAGTCTTACCACAAGGCTTCCTTCTCATCTGCCTGGAATTTCTCCTCATATATGGTATAAGGTGTCTCCCACACTTTGTGTGTGAGAAGTGCCTTCCAGAGGACTTCTATAAGGTCATAGCTAGCATTGGCTGGAGTTCAGTTCTGGCACCTCAAGTCTGTGTTTGTTTTCACTGCATCCATCTCTCAGAAAAGCTCTGTGAGCATGTGAAGCTCAAATATGTTCTACTCAAATATCACCTACTTCTTCTACAGAAAATCGGGTAAGGAGAGCTGTATAAATTTTGTACTGCCATGTCTCTTTTCCTAGTCTTTTCCTACATGTAGAGGAAAACAACAGAATTTAATGACATTTTAAAGCCTTTTTAGTTTGCAATTAGAGTATCTTTATTTGTTAGCATACTTTTCAGAGCTTATTTAGTAAAAGCTGATTAATGCTGTTGGTAATGTATTTATTATAATGGTGCTTTCTCTTTGGTAAAGGATTCAGTTCACAATTCTCAAATAATGAGTAAGATAAATTTGCCCTAATCTCTTGTCAACTGCTAATCCTATATTTCTATCAACAATTTATGTGTTAATTTTGAAAGCAAATTAGATTACACATCAAGAATATTGATGCAAGTGTAATACTATCCATTAAAGCAATCTATTACATTAGCAGTCTGTCTCTGGAACAGAAGAGTAAATAAAGCCCCAAACAAATGGCTTGTTTCAAATTGCCCATATTATATATATGATTTAAAAAAAATTAAAATACATGTCCCAATTAAAAGTAGTGGATGATAATTTCAGTTGCCATTTTGACCACATAAATTAATTGTAGGAATAGAAAATAACGATTTCTATTATGTAAACAAATACACTTTTATTCAGTAAATTGCATGCTTACCATATAGTAACTCACTTTAGACTATGAAAGGCCATCAATGTAGTTTCTCCTTTAGCCACCACGATTCCAAGTGATTAAGCAGCCTCTTTTTAATAGGAACCACATTGACTATATGTGTAGTAGAAGACTATTTTATACAAATCAAATTTTGAATTGAGCATTGTGAAGTTCTATACCACACCAAGACCAATGTTACCAATAGATTCGTCTCAATTATTCCATAAGTTGAGGAAATTGCTCTACAGGCTCTGTCATTGGTTCCTAACAGACATAAGTGAGACTGTTCTACTTATAAGTACAGCACTTCAGACTGCAGTTTCAAAACCCTACAAACCATACAGAATCAAAAATTTGGTTTTAAACACAAATAAAATCTCACTCAAACGTTTTGCTTTGAGACCTACTTCTCTTACATTTCTTCTAAGATGTAGCCATGAAATATAAAAAATTTCTAAATACTTAAATCTTTTTTCACTTTGGACGTCTCCAGAATTTGTTAAAATGGAAATGCCTAATTTTGATAAAAACTATTGAATTCACACAACGTCAACCATCATTTTGTTGGCACAAAATCAACTGCTGTTTGTACTTTTCCTATAGAGAACTATAACTTCAGTAATATATAGCAAAGTTTAACCTCAGCAAAATAATGAAGGATGTCAAAAGACCTCATAACACTGTCTGAAAATTCCACTTTTACTGCCCTATAACTTCATGCCATATTTGGCACCCTAGCAAGGGTTCTTAGGTGACATGGAGCAGCATGTTGCGACAAAGCAAGTGCAGTTCATGCAGCATCAGCTGCCCCCAGCACCACCTGCTACGTTTACGTGGGCAGGGCCCTCTGCAGCAAGGCTCCCCAGAGAGGGCACTGATTTCTATCCAAACATAGTCACACCTCTCTGCAGGCATTGGTCACTCTCAAGTCGTGCTGTTACTTCCTTTTTTCATCTCTTTTAATAGATTGCATCTATTGTAATCGCATACCCAAAGCCATGGCGCGACTCAGTCTCTGAGAGTGCGCTGGACCCGTACGGGTGACCGAACAGACATACCTGATGTTTTTGTATACGTGATTCGTGGAGTGCCCCAGATTTTGAAAACATGCATTAAACTGCTTTGGCTCATTACTATAATCAGCCTACAAACACAATAGGTTTTGGCTAACTAAAGGAAAGTCAAAATATTTACCTCGCTGAAAGAGAAATGTCAGCTAAACAAGGGAAGTGAAGGCACCCAGGTATCTGCCTGCCAGAGACAGTGCATGTAAATTGAAAGGGATGCCTAAGATGGCATAATAAGAGGATGGCAAAGATTTTACTCATTTATGAAATATACCTGAGAATTAAGTCTGCGTCTCTACAGAACTCTAATCATCAGTTCCCTCAGGGCTGGCCAGAAGGAAAACAATTTTATTCCTGATATGAATAGCTAAGCCTGTTAAGAATTGCATTTTGCATTCTATTTTCCTCAGTAAAGAAAGCCATCTTTTCCACAAGGAAGAATGCCTGTGGAATCAGGACCTGAAGGTTACAACACGAACTTCTTCTAACCCATCAAATTTTAGCTTCTAGAATTGGTAGCTTGACTCAAGAATACAGAGTACACCTTTAGCTATTTTTGGAGCACTGAAAAGGTACAGGAACCAGAAATAAAATAAATTCTAATTTATCTTGCTACTCTACTCTTCAGAATCTTGTCATTTACTGAAGTCTTAAGTAAAAGCTACTTTATGAAAAATTACTTTTTTGTCATGCTCTTTACCCACAAAAGAACTGTTCCTACCTGAAAAGGACTAGAGACCAGAATAAAAAATTCATTTCTGTACCTCAGTGTCAACTTCTTAGCACTATGACAAATAACAAGAAACAATATAAATATAATTTGAAAAGACATTTAAAACTGACCTTATAAGGCAGGTATTGTAAGTCTGATACACAGTCCTGAAAACAGTTATGATGACCTACTTTCAGAAAAACTTCTGGCATAGATTTAGTTATAAAATATGAATAAAGAAAATCACTGAAGTAAAATACTTTACAAAACACTTGAAAAAAGCTTCAGAGATACAGATAGTCATTTCTATGCTGATTTCCATATGAGCACACAACTTTCTACAGAAGTAGTGTTATCTTCTGATATTAGTATGCTTTTTCAAGCCTGATGTGTAAGGAGATACTTAGCCAGCCCATTGAATGATACAGTATCTTCAGAAAGTACCTAAGAAACTTTTATACTTAATCCAGTTTCTATATGGTACCAGTGCCCTGACACCTGAATATCTCCAGCCTCTCAGTTCCAGAAAACTGTATTTACAGGACACCTACAGGAAATTAGTGTTTTGGTTCCAGATTGTACCAATTCATGATTCCTTGTGCAGGCACCTACCATCTGAGAAAAGAAACATGATGAGACAAGCCAGAGAAATTTATAAATTCATTAAACACCTTAATTGCAAGTTTTAATCCGCTGGTATCAACGTACAATGCTGGTGTCCAACATTTTCTGTAAGATGTACCAATGGATGGAAACAGAACACTTTGGGTTGGAAGTGACCTTAAACACCATCTAGCTACAACTCCCCTGCAGGGGGGCAGAGACACCCTCCACTTGGGTTGGTCAGAGCCCCAACTAACCTTGCCTTGAACATTTCCAGGGATGGGGCATCCACAGGGCAACCTGTTCTGGTGTCTCACCATTCTCATTCTGAAGGATCTGAAGACATGCAAGGTATTTCTTCATGGTGTGACCTCACCCTCACCAACCCAACAGGCCATCATGTTGTGTCACTGTAGACACAGCACCATGCAGACACCTCATCCATGGGCCTGGTCATGGGCCTGCTCACCACATGGCCATGGGCCTGCTCACCACAACCAGCAATGCTTGTGTGACCCAGCTATTTAAAGATGCTTGTGCCTGTCCTGTAGCAGCAGCCACATGTGGCCACCAGACACCAGGCCACCTTGGAGATGCTTGTCAAATAGAGCAGCAGGAGCAGGTGTGCAGTAACAGCTCCACAAAACAACCCTCAGCCCTTACCTGTATCCCCATATCTAACCAACACAAGGGGTTTTTCAGGAGATGGCAGCAGGAGCTGCTCTGGTTGGGGCCAGGCACAGGCCAGCCCTGAGCACAGGCCAGTCCCCGGGAGCAGCCAAGGGAGAGGGGCTGCCAGCCAGGGCCACGCAGGCTCCACGGCTCCTGCTGCTCCTCCAACAGCGCTGAAGTTTGTCAGAACACCCTATTCATGGCCAGTGGGTCTAAAGAGTTTGGGTACTCTTTGAGGCAGTTATATTTTACATTTGTCCCTGACTGGAGCATCTAATCAGTCATTGGGCAACTGATTGGACATAACAGAGAGAAAAACTTCAGCTTAAAAGTACCAAATAACAAACACAGCATGGTATTTAAATCAGATCTAGACCAGACATACAATACAGATTTTCTCTAGTGCTGAGACATATACTGAGCAATGTACATAGTGCTGACATCCTTCATTTAATAGTTCTTATGGCAGAGAGACCAGATTAGATAATAATGAGTAATGTAGTGCATCGTATATGATTTGATATTCAAATGCATCTATACAGTTACATAGTTCTGTACTCTCATAAGACAAAAATTTAGATTTCCAAGTAAGCAAGTGATTAATTTTTTTATTGCCTAACCAGACACTTCCCAGATTTGTCTAAATGTGACTTCATCTTTTATCTGTTGTCACTCTCACTTTTCAGCCTTCTGATGTTTTCATTCTTGTGATAGAGTTTCTCACGCTGTTTTTTGTAAACATGCACATGCTTTTCTAACTGTCTTTTTGTTTTTCATTCCTTCTCCTGGGAGGAGAAAGGTTTGATGAACTTTGTCATTGACCAGTGTCGTTGGAGAGGTGGTAGCTTCACCTTCCAATCGATGGTCGTTTCCAGAACCCTATATAATGGGAAAACCAAAATAAAGTTTCTCTCTTCTTTGCCTTCTCTCGGGTGTAGCTGCGTTTGTCTCTGCGTTTCGTGTTGCTCGATAGAGTAACAATCTGTCATTTATTTCAAAGAAAATAGAAATGTACATGAACCTGCCCTTTCCATAACCTGAAAGTGAGCTGGTAAAACACAAGGCTGCTGCAAAAACTTTCCTACTGATGGAGTCACCAGTGTCTGCACGATATTCAGGGTTTTCTCTATATACATTCTTTCAGCTCTTCTTCATTCCCTCCTGTTCATACTGCATTCAATAAGTCACACAGTCAAGCTCCCTACCCTCTTCTGCACTGTTACTTCTTCTTCTTTCCTTTCTTTTTTAGTTCTGCTCTTTACAGCACTTGAAATCCTGCCCACACCCCCCAAAAGTTTACTTAAAAAAATTTATCACAGTTTCTGACAGTGCAAATCATTGTTTTGCTCCATCTTGTTGTACATTAAAACTCTTATCACTTCGGTTTGGAAAGAACTGAGAAATCTTTCATCCGTGTTTGAATGGTGGTTAGCACAATGGAGACCTTCAGATGGAACCTCACACAGCAGGGCACTGTAAACTTACATTGAACTGTATGAAAACATCACAACAGTTTTTCTTAAATACTCAGAATACAACATATCTTCTGTATATACCTTGAAATACATATTATATATATATTCTTTTTATATATGTGCATACTTATATAAATTGTTTAAATGCTTCTTTTCTATGAATGTTATTCAAATAAAAGTAACTTTTTTCCACATAAAATACACTTGTCCTATACAGTGTCATTATTTGACATTGAGCTTTTCAGAGTGCATTATATGGATTTTCCCCAAAATAGGAAGAAATAGGAACAAACGTGTAAGAATTTAAATGCTTTAGGCATCAAAGCAGAAAAACTCTCCATTTTCCTAGGCACCACATTGAAGTATCCAATTTGAATTGAGGGAAACAGAAATGAGGAAAATTTCTACGGATGGCGAAGACACTTGTAGGCTGAAAAGAAAGTAATTAAAACGCAATAAAACATTTGCACTAAAGTAACATAACATATAATTTTGTTCAGGAAAATTGTTTTGTTTCAAAATAAGGTTGCATGTTAAAAGGTGAAAAAACATCATGTTGAAATATGCAAACACTATCTGTGACAAAAACCAAAGGCATCTGGCTGCATTTCAGCGACCCTTCACAAACTTCAGTAAGGAATCCAGCCAAATGGAAGTACAGCTCATGTTGGTTCCTGAAAAGCTGAAAAGTGAAGAATTAGTGTATTAAGCAGGTTCTGGAAAGCAGAAAATAAAAGCATCGGTCCAACCTGAAAAGGATCTTTGCCTAAAAAAAAAAGTTTAGCAAGTGTTCAGAGAAAAAAAGATAATTGACCATTTTCTTCATTCCATAGAATATTGTTGATGAGGCAACTTCAACAGGATCTTCAAATCATTAAACTGTAACATGTAAGTATTATGTACACTTAACTGGTAATTTGAAAGAGAGGAAAAAAATCCAGTTCCTACCAGTTTGGCTGAGTTGTGACGTGCTACGGCTTTTTCTTGATAGCCCCACGATGGCGACCATCTTTGCACCAATGCTGGAGCGTCTCTTTTTGCTGCCACCACCAACTGTGCCCACCGCCGTGTCCGACTGGCTGCCATCGTTCTTCTCCAGCGTGTACATCTCCCCGCTGATGCTGGTGCTCTTAGTCATGTTCTTTCCTGAGATGGCCATCTGTCTGCTTTGCATTTTGGATGTAAAGACACTGTCAGCCAGTTGACGGATAAATAGTGCAGACAAAGAGTAAAAAGGGGAAGACAGAAAAGGACAGGTTTCAGATGGAAGGTTTTGGGAGACTGGAGGGTAAAAGCAGCTAATCACACAGGTAGGGTTTGGTTTTAAGAGGTAAAAAGGATAAACTTTAATTCTAGGTTCTTGGCTGGTCCACTGTAAAAAAATACTTGACTCATCAAAACTGTGTTTTAAATAACAAGCTCTTATTTACTGATTGACTGAAAACCTATTACCAGCAAAAGCATAACAAAGAATTAATGCATCCATATATATCATATAATCACTTTTTGTTTGGAAAATTTAAGTTCTGCCCTCAGTGCTGTGTGCCTCTTCTTCTCACATACATGCACACAAATAACCTATATTCCTCTGGGAAACAGACACTTGATTCATTACTGAATGGAAAAGAACATCAGTCTGAAGTCCAGTTTTGGTTACTAAACATTCAGATATTTCAAGGATGTTCTCAGTAATCTGGTTTAGCTCAGTCATTGTACAGTAATGAATATCCGTATGTTTTTTCTCCATCTCTGCATCAATAAATACAGGTACTAGATACATATTTCAAACAACACTTGACTGTTAGGTGGCATAGATCATCAGTACTGATAAAATGGAATTCAATTCTAATGTATCTTTTGTACTCATTTAGAGACTGTGTAAATGTGCTCTGTGTGGCTGCATTTAAACTATCTGCTGCAGAATTTCACGTGTCCCAGGGGAACCTGATCTACCAGTAGTCCAGGCTAAGGGACCTTTCCTTTCCTCAGAAATGGCAATCTACACTAATGACAACAGCACTTATCCCAATTTTGTCCTGACATCTAATTGGTAGGCGTCTGAGCAAATATCCAGAACTGGAAGCTCTGAGGTACATGTGGGGCTGAAAATACATAGAAAATGTTCTATTCCAATGATGTTCTTGCACAGAACTTAGACCTTTATTATTCTTTTCAGTACAGTGCTTCTCACCAAAAAGTCCCCATGAGATGCCATTTTAAACGATCCACAAAACTATGGAATATTTCTGGAACCCAGGGGAAATGATTTTTTTTGTTAAATCACCAATATATAAAGGCTAAAATGATTTTTTTTGCTTCTTAAACAGATTTTCAAATACATGCAAAAACTGTTGCTAGAGCTTTAGTGCTCAGCAAATGTCTTTAGAGAAAATTTTTCTGAGTATAGAAAAAATATATACTCCTTTTCCCTTACCTATAATGGCCTGAAATCTATTTCATAAAAGGAAGGCATTATTGTTTTTTTATGAAGTCTTTTGCAATACATATTCTGTCAGTAACTTATCTATGGAATTAATGCAGTGCACTCAAAAGAAAATGAAGACTTGTAGCTTAGCCACACCCCAGAGGGAAAGATAAGAGCTGGTTCACAGCAGAAATAGACCTTTACCATTGAAAAAATACTGAGTGTACTTCTCAGGGAAGTTACAAGGAAAAATATGAATGAGAGTTTGGATCAGCAGATGGAAAAGCACAAAACAAAGCTGAGAGAGAGCCATAGTGGCCTTGCCTGGACACACAATCACAAAAGACTGAACACACTTGTAACCTGAAAGATTTTTTCTTACTCTCTTTTAGCTCTCTTTGTTATATGTCAGTACACACTCACTCTCATTAGTACATTTATCACCAAGCGAGGAGTGGGATAGGATGTGGGTAAAGAGGAATGCAGGGAAACAGTAAAAGAGAATTTGTATTTCTGTGTCTTATTAGCACTGTGTTAACTTACTTATTAGATGATAACATTACATGCTGTATTTTTTATCAAACTAACACCTCTAAAAATTCAGTCAAATGAAACAGATGACACAGAAACTAGTTCTCAGTTTCAACATTACCTTGCATGTAAAAAATACTAGAGGTCTAGAAAAAAACATGGCTGTGAAGACCTAGTATCTTCAACTTTATCTTAAGCAAAATTTTACTCAGAATAAGAAAATTAGGGCCCCTTATCCAGTAATGCTATTTTTAATCCAAGTTCTCAAAGGAAATATGATTAATGTGTGCTTTCAGTCAGGTCTCTCTCTTTTCAGTATTTTTTAAAATCAGATCAAATTTGACAGAACAGTAGGAAACTAAATCTATTTAGTTTCTAAAACTGTTTTGAAAACAGATCCCTGGGGAGAGATCTTATGAATGCCTCTTTGGGGAAAGATTGCAGAAGAAGTCATTATTGAACCTCTCCTAGAAGCTCATTCGCATATACAGGCTGGTGGGGGAACTAAGTTTATCCCTGGTTGCAGAACAACCTATTTCAGTGATCCATTTTTTCAAAAAATAATACACAGAAAATCAGTGAGTTCCTGACATATGGAAAAGAGTAATTAATGCATTGTTTTATAAGTGATATTACCATTCAATAGAGGTCCTTTGTCATCAGTGGAAACAGAAATGTTCTGTATTTTTAATATAAAAGTTACATGGAAGAGAAAGTCACCATTTCCTGAGTTGAATGTGCCTTTAAGCTGCCTTTTTTGTGTTCTTTCCAAGATGTATAGTTCTATTTAAGTGGAATGGATTACAATAGTTGCCCTTATTAAAGAAATCAGTGTGTTTAAAGGGGTTGGTCACTATAGTTTCACTGTACAGTTAGCTACGAAAGTACTATGAATTGCTAAATTTTGCTTCTTGGCTGCTGTCTAAAGGCTTCTGTATCACAAAATGTTTTGCTGTGTACTCCTGCCAGTAATGATGTAGACTTCAGTCAGACACGTTCTCTTGGCCAACATTTTGAGAAAGGTAGGAAAAGGAATTCAAAGGAGGAGAAAAGGATTCAGATTTAAGTGGATATACCAAATACGAGTACAAATGGCTGATGCTAAAAATTCATTCAGAAACCTCTATTTTTTTTCCAGTCGAACTCTAAAACTATTTTCTTCAATTAAAGGCTTGGGGGTTTTCCCCTTCTCTAAAAGCAGCAGAGGAGACATCTTTGCTACTAGTCCTAACCAGCAAACAGCCCTTGGAAAAAGCCATCCCATAGCAGGGACTTTGTTTTTTTGCAGTTCCTCTCTGAGCAAAAAAAGCTTTGAGAAATACATACTAGGAGAGTTCTGTGTGGTTTATAGTGCCTCATAATAAACCTAGAGTGGTCAAGAGCATTTCCTTCATCAGCACTCTGAATCCTTTCTGGCCATCTAAACCCTCATTCACTAATTTTTCTTGGCAGATACTTGATACCCTCTCCTTCTACCATCCTTCTACCCAGCCTGCTTTTGACAGTGCCACAAATCATTCTCAGAAAAACTGGGTGTTGTATGTCAGATTTAGCTACTTTCTGAGGAAATAGAAAGGTTAACCTCAGAGTAAAATTTAGAGAGTAAATCATACAACCTTTTTTCTTAACAGGAAACAGAAATTACTGGAAGTTTTCTTTATATGTACATATACATGTACATAATCTCACACACATCCAGTTAAATTTGTTCAACAGTATTTTAGAACAGACATTATATAAAAGTAATTTATGAAATCATATGAGTTAATTAATAGATACGCAGTAAAAATAGGGTTCTCAAGGTGTCTTATAAGATAATAATAATTTTAAAAATATCCTCAGAAAAGAGAATATACAGCCAGATGCTGGGGGGGAGAATAAAATAAAGGGGGGAATAAAGTAATCATTCTAGTCCAAACAATATGTGCATAATGACATAACAATACCATCATCAGAACCAAAACAAGTTGCACAGCCCACAACCCCAGCTATGTGGCAGCCCACAGCCTACAGCAAGAGCAGAGTGAAGGTGGAAGCCAGCCTATTCCCTTTGGCTTAACAGGACCAAACTATCAACAGGTGCAGGATGAAGGGCAAAGCTCACACAGGAACGTTGCGTCCTGCACAATCCCAAAATCCAGGAAACCTCTTGAGAAAACCAAGAGCTGCAGACAGGCCTCAGTGTAAACATCTCTCAGACACTTCAGTTTTACAGCGAAAAAAGAAAAAGGAAAGATGCATAAATTTTAGAGGAATACATTCTCAAAGCTAAAGCAGACAGTCCTTTAAAAAAAAAAACCAAGAGAAAAATAAGACATTATAAAAGAAATTACAGGAAGATATCTATCTATATTTGTAATCTAAAGCCAACAGTGGAGTATGAGATCCCTAGCCAACAAATAGTATTCTTAACCATGTTAGCCAGCTGAGGAGAGTCAGACTGACAGATACCTGTGATGTCAAAGGTATTCTAAGTAAGTTTGCTGATGATACTAGATTAGGAGAAGCTCCTGACTCCCTTGAACACAGAGAGGCTCAGCAAAGAGACTTTGACAAATTAGAGGTCTGGGAAATCACCAACAATATGAAGCTTAACAAAGACAAGTGCTGGATTCTGCACCTGGGATTGGGATTGTACATACAGACTGGGGAACAAGAGTCTGGAGACCGGCACCACAAAAAGGGAGCTGGGGGTCACTGGCAAGTTGACCATGAGTCAGCAGTGCCCTGGCAGCCAGGAGGGCCAAGCATGTCCTGGGGGGCATCAGGCACAGCATCACCGGCCAGGCAAGGGAGGGGATTGTCCTGCTCTGCTCTGCTCTGCACTGGGGTGGCCTCAAATCAAGTCCTGGTGGCAGTTTTGGGTGCCACAATATAAGAAAGATATAAAGGCATTAGAGGGTACCCAAATGATGGCAACGAACATGGTGAAGGGCCTTGAGGAGAAGCCATATGAGGAGCAGATCAGGTTACTTGGTCTGTTCACTCTGGAGAAGAGGAGACTGAGGGGAGATCTCATTGCAATCTGGAGCTTCCTTGTGAGGGCAATTCCCTTGGAGGGGCAGACACTGATCTCTCTGGTCCCAATGACAGGACCTGAGGCAATGGCCTGAAATTTTGTCAGGGGAGGTTTAAGTTGGATATTACATAAAGGTTCTTCACCCAGAGGGTGGCTGGGCACTAGAACAGGTGCCCCGGGGAAGTCATCACAGCACCAAGGCTGACAGAGTTCAAGAAGTGTTTGGACAATGCTGTCAGACACATGGTGTGCTTCTTGGAGCTGTTCTGTGCAGGGCCGGGAGATGGACATCGATGATCGTTTTGGGTCCCTTCCAAATCAGGAGATTCTATGATTCTGTTAAATTTAATATGGTCCTTGTAGCCAATGAAGAGTTCTAGAGCAGTTAATCAAATGCGTTAGGCCTGTTCTCTGGCCTTGACAGCCTGCATACACACAGCAGGCTAGCTTACACTAGCTTACATCCTTCCCAAAACAGGGTTTATCAGGCATCCTGCCTGGAGGAAACTGACTCCAATTTATGCTATCTCCTGAATTGTCCCTGATCTGAATCAGGGGCACCTTACCAGTGTGTCCAGCACAAAGCTATGCCAAAGAGAACACAAGCTGTTTAAACAATACGGATGATCAAGAATATGTCCTGGCCCTGTCTTGCTTACTATCTAGACATAGCCTTAAATTCCTTGATGAGATTAGAAATCTCAGATTGTTTTCAAATTATGATACTCAACAGCCCAATTCTGGCCCATAAGCTTTTTCTGAATGCTTTTAAAGAAAAACAATAAGCAACTATAACACTGCTGTTCAAACACAGCCTTCTGGAATTGCAGTGTTAAGGTTTTGGATTTCTTAAAGACATTAATCTTCATTGTCTCTTTGCAGAGACTCACCTGTTTTCAAAACCAAGAGTGTAATTCCTGTCTGGAAAAAATGTGCCTTCAAAGTCTTCCAGACTCTTACTACAGCAGATAATCAGAAATGATCTGGTTTTTCTCTCCAGTTTGTCAATATTTGTACTGAATTACAGAAAGATTAGAAAACACTGCCAGAGAAACTTCCAAAAAACAATTATTAGAATTGGCTACTTGAAAAACAATCCTTTGTGGAATTGTTGCATAGCCAGAGGGGAGATCTATGAAGTGCCTAAGGAAATCCTCATAGGAGAGAAGCAGAGAAATAGGTCTCACAAGATCTTTGATTTAGTCTTGGTATCTCCTGCTTTAGGCAGACCATTCCCATGATATCTGGCCAAGATGGAAAGAAACTGTTTGTGAGGTTTGGGTTAAGGAGAGGGAAGATTTCACAGTCTGAAAGAATCCTGTTCTAAAGGCAGTGAAACTAATTTGAACCCACTTTACCTGGAACAGTATATGGCTTGTAACTCTTGCACTGGGTAAGATGGACTGCACTGTGGGACAATGTTCTCTCCTCAGTAGGTTCCAGATATAAACTTGGTATACTCAGTATTTTTGGATGCTAGGTAGTAAAAAAACAAGTCAGAAGCTTCATCCTACCTCTCTCAGTTTCTGATGGACTTGAAAACATCTAATAATCTTACAAGAAAATACTAATTTTAGAACAATTAGGTACTATTTTTGGCTGTTATATTTTCCATGAAGCAGGTGCAGACACAATAAATGCTCATTGTAACACATGTACTAAATGGAAAATCTTGTCCTATTGCCATAGGTAAAAACCTGCAGTCTTTGGCTGCAGTTTTTGAATTAGTTACAGAGTTGGAAGGCATTGTGGTCAGATTCTTGTCTACAGAAACAGAAATATTTTCTAAAAACTGGCTGATTCATACAGTAAGTGCCAAATCTCATCAGGAATCCTTTGTTTAGGCCAGAAAACCAAAACAAACCACCCCAAAACACAAAATAAAAACCCCACACTAATATCACGATCCATCTGCCAGCTCGAAATAAATCCCAGAGCTGCCACTCAGCTTCCTCTTCCCTCTTCACTAACCTGGTAAGTCCTGCAGTAGTAATGTACTGCTAAAGATTTATAAAACTGTCTTTTAAATCAGTCCCTGGCTCTGAACCACACCAGTCTGTGGCAGAAAGCAGCACAGGGAACAGTACAGAATCCTTATACCCAGTGACTTTGTAATCACTAACCAATTACAAAGAATATTACTTCTTCTACAAAGACTAAGTAAAGATGCAACAGATTTTATCTGTTTCAATGACTGATAAACTAAAATTATTATGAAAAACTTGTTTGTTTGTTTTTTTTACTTATCAATGAATACATTTTACTAAAACCAGTGTTACACAGCACAGGCATTTTTCCAATGTACAATGCTGTTAATACTTTTAAATGTGAAGGAGAAGATATCAATACAAAATCCATTGTACTGTATATTGTTGGTAGGATTTTTGAGGATGCTGTTTGTATTTTGCAGTCATCTTTACAGCAGTATTGGAAATGACAACTTGTAATCTCATTGCTATGCCATAAGCATGTGTATCAGAGAATCAGATTTACACAAGTCATTTGGCAGACCTTGCAGGTTTCTTTATGGCAAAGTCAAAGCAAAATTAATACTATTGTTTTCCAGCTTAGTTCTCCATTAATGATCCCTAATGAAAATAAGGCATCCATAATAGTGAAAATCCACATTGCCAAGTACGTAGTACAGCTGTGGGCTGTGATGTCCTAGGGAAAGGATTTTAACAATTTTTCAATTGTTGTAAATGGTATTTTCTAATATATGTCTCCTGTGAGACTGGAAGACCCACTGAAGACTTTGTTTACTGCTTTTTACAAGCAGGAGATGAATTTTAATGCCATTCTTAATAGACCTGTTAACTCAATCAGAGATGCTCTTATTTCATTAATTTACTGAAGAAATGTAACAAAAACAGCATTATGGGGACAGCTGTGATGTAGGAAATAACATTTCCATGGGAACAACGCTTCCGACCAATACACATACGCGTCTGCCAATTCACATCCAAGAGAGACACTGCAGGTTCAAAATGATAATGACTTAGTCTCTGGAGATCCACTCGGTCAAAAATTATTCTATTAACTTATTGGTGGTATAAATCTCTAATAGCTACTGGACTGACTTAATTGTTAGGTTTATTTTATTGAAATTATAACAAGAAACTTGGGGGGAAAATGGAGCAGTGTTTGTAATCTATTTTGTTATGTATATTGCTATTAAAATAAAACTGATGGCCACATCTCAAAATATAAGTTGCAATATTTTGATATGAAATTTCTTTTTTCAAATGTGTCTTTCATTACAAATCAGGAATACCTCACCTGCTACAGTACATAGTTTGACTTGAGCTCTATTTCCCCCTTTCTGGTAAATGTAAAGCTGTCCACACTGCTTTATTATTATAAATTAATAGAAGTAGAACTTCTTCCATGACATCTCCAGTAAAATTTTTTCAAATAGGAACAAATGGCAAAATCATTTGGGGTCAGGGCATTAGATTATTTACAAAATATAGCCACAGCAAATGGATGATGCAGAGAAAACACTGTAACAGTTAGCTGTTTCCAAATGCTAGCAGTTGAATTATACATAGAGCTTCAGAGATTTTTGATACAATTTCTCACCTTCTCTGATAGAATAATTGGCTATTTTTAAAAATAAAATACAGTTGACATTTTTTGTTAATTTAAACTGCAATTATAATGAAGATCATATTAATATTCATCTAGTGTTGATAAATTTTCGAGTTTTCCTCTACAAAGTTACAAAAAAGCTTATTACCCTGCTAACAGTAATGAATCTTTGATGCAATCCCTTTTTTTGATACAGTGAACTAAATCAGTCATTTACTCTGTGTGGATGCAAAAAAAGTCTAGCAAGAAAATTAGTTGAGGAGTAGAAGTCTTGCATTAGTCAGCTGTCATATTCATTGGTAATCAAAGAAGTCCATATGAGCTCTGAAGATTTGGCAACAAAGTACATTGCAGTCAAAGGCTGAGTGAGCTTTGAATAACATCCAAATTCTTTGAGCTTAGAAAGCATCTTCTTTAACCCAGCCTGGCAAAGAAGCAGTTTTTGTTTGTAAAAGCTGGGTAACAACTACCTTGCTAAATTAAAACTGCTCATGAGCAAACTGATTTAATTGAGACTGTTCTCTTCAATAGACTGCACTTCAAGGTGCAGAAATGCACCTTGCATGTATTTAATGTGAAAGTTAAATGTTGTGTGCCTGTTCCAACCTTCTGTTTAATTAGTCTTCCAGCAGGGATGGAGGAGAGGGCCCAGTTTTCTGTATTAGCATTGCTAAGTCACAATCTACACTGCAAACCTGCTTAGTGCTGCTCACTGCTGTTTCTTGAAGGGCTGAATAGAGCTCTATGAAATGAAAAGCAAGCAGTGAATTGATAAACCAGGAATTAAATCCAGTATGTGTCCCAGACCTCAAATCACCAGAGAAATAATGTAAAATTGAGTCAGGGAAGTGAGAAAAAATTCAGACTTGAAGGCTGGAATGCTCCAAAATATACAGAGGTAAGAGACATCATATTTTGCCTGAGGGTAAGAAGTACCATGATTTTTCATCTTGCTAAACTGAAATTGCTGTGAGGAAGATTTACTTATTTAGAAAACTCATTGGCAGTTAGAAAACTTTGGAAGATAGACATGGGGGAACTGGACAGGATACACTACCGAGATTACATTAAGAGAAAAATCACATAATACACAGGGAAGAGTTAGATGTCTTGAAAGGGCTTTATGTAAATAAATTGCTGTCAGCAATATGGACCTCACTATAGCTGCAGCTATTCTTCACTCATGAAAGACTGTATTTCTTTGATTAGTACTGAACAAAGGGAATATGCTCAGGCTCATTTTGATGCTTATGTGCATGTATGTGGCAGTGGCTGTCTAAAGAATAAAACAACTTTAACATTTCCTTCATCCCTGTAAATTCGGGTTGCTTGAGGACTCTGAAAAATCAGGGACAGAATAGGCACTGCTAACATCTCCAAAACTCATAGCATGTCTCTGAATTGATCTTCTGGGACTGAGAACTAAACGGACACGAGCAAGAGATCTGAAGCCGTAATTACTTCAACCAAAGAGACATTATCTGGGACATCATGATCTTCCCTGTCTGACTTCTGTCACTTTGACAAAATGACTTTGAGTCACTTTTGATCTCTGGGGGAAATTACAAAAGCATACAGAAAACTTAAGACCATCATAAAAAAGAAAATGTGAGGAAAGGTGTCTCACATCTTTCTGAACATGAGCCTGCAACCTTTGTTTTTCTGAGCTGGAGAAGGTGGGTCTATGACCAAATGTTCCCTGCCAAGACAATGTGTACATGGCCCACCATGCAAGTTTGAAGCAATTTTCCTCTTTTTTACCTTGGGCCTCCATAGGAATCATGTTTATGTTATGGCTACTATCTGGGAAGTGCTGGACTCTCAGTGGTATTTGTAAGAAAATTTGATTTCCTGCTAGGGGTTACCTGATGACACATCTCCCAGCTTGTCTAGCTAGCATCTTATGGGCTTTAGTGGAAGTATGAACACCACCCAGGTACAGTGAAATTACTGAAAATATTCAGATTTTTGGTCAAAAAACCCGTTAAAATCAGATATATGGGCAATGCCCAACCACTGGAGCATTATCTTTCTGTAGCTATTAAGCACACAATAGTAAGACCAGTACTGGGCCCCTTATCCTTAGTTAAAGTACAGTACTTGCTAGACGGGCCTGGCAATGTGTTTCAAAGGCAATAGCACAAATCCAGCAACTGCATTTTAAAAATACTTCTAAGAAGTAACATGAAGGAGTTTATGTTTGCTTTTTGGAAGGCTAAGTGATAAGGTTATTTATTATTTTTAATGAAGTAAATTTTTTAGGAATATGTATCAATTTTACAGAATCTTGTCATTTTTCTATTGAAATAGTACTCAGGTAAAAAGAGTGAAAACATATATCACTCAGACAGAGCCATATCTATCCAATCATAATGTACAATAAAGAAAAGCCTTATAAGCTTCAATATTCAATCCCTTGTTTTCATAAGTTTCTACACCACTTATAGTTTTTGCTGTTGCTATTCTTGTCACCAGACAAGAATAGCAATGTTGTGCTCAATCCTGTACAAATAAAGATAAAAAAGTCTGTATGTTGGCAACCTTATGATTCAATCTAGCTTTAAATATTTTCAGAAAATTAATCTTTTTATGACACACTTAAAAGTGCAAAAACTAATTTCAACATTTATATTTGCTTCAAACCCGCATTTTAATTTTTTCTTCATCTCTGCTTCCTTGCATCTACAGGGCTTTCTCCCTGCATTTCTTGTGGTTTTGTTTTGTTTAAACTACTGATGCACAGTTTTTAAATAAACTTTAGTAACAGCAGTGCATCAGTGCTTTATGGATCACAGGTCATAGCTGGCTCAACAGAGGTAAAAGTGCAGGCTGCATTCATGGAGAGGGAAGCAGTCTCAAAGATATTGCACTGCAGTCAATGAAAAATGTCTGAGTTCTCAGCTGGATGCCTTATATCAAAGATGCAGACTGTTTCAAATTACTTATTTTTACTGTTCACCTGTTAATAATGTGTACTTCCAAATTCATTAATTTATTATATCCCAGCGTATCAAAATGAATTTACTAACTGTAAAGGAGCCGATATATCTTTTGTATTTACTCCAAAGTAACAGGAAAAAACAGGTCTCTAAGGGTTCTATAGTCAGTGACAAATAACTTAGAAACAGGTGACTTTACTAGATTTCTTAAATTTTTTTTATTCTAGTCTCAGTACAGATTTAATAACAAATATATTTGTTCATATAATTCCATTTGGAACCATTGATTCTTTGCATATTTTTGCATAATATTTTTCCTGAAACTACAGATAATTTTCTTCTAAATGTCATCTATGAAGATATAAAAAACCAAATGGCCAAATTATTGTCCATGTGTGTTGGCACAGACACAGTAGCGCTAAGAATTTACAGCTTTTGAATACTTGCCTTTCTGTGGAAAACTAAAGTTAAAAATCTTACATTAAAAAGTAGTGGCTTTAAATTTATGCTTCAAATGGGCAAGAGTTTTTTCATAAACTCCTAATAGACTCTACCCAGATCAATAATACTAGGAAAATCTTACTGAAAAAACCTTTTTTTTCGATCCTTTTATTTTAAAGACACAGACTGGCAATATGTAAGCAGCTCTGCTTATCTAATCATAAGAGTGCAGAAGAGTTATGTTAGAGAGACACAAAATAACATTGCTGCTTCTTGTTCAAGGACCCAGTGCACCACACCTGCCCCAGTTGCCTGGGTAATGCAAGGTTTTGCAGCTGAATAGAGCTGAGTGAACATTGTACTGTGATTCTCATCCCAGGAATGGCAAGAACACTTTGTTGTCATGTTGAAGAAGTTGTTAGACCAACATCTTCTGTCGAGAGCTGCAGGAAACTGCATGCTGGCATGCTTTCCCTGAAAACCTAGATGAATATTGACATAACTGGACCCAGCTCCTCTCTCCTTCCATGGCAGAAATGACACTGGGTGAACCTTATCCATCTATCTATCTATCTATCTATCTATCTATCTATCTATCTATCTATCTATCTATCTATCTATCTCTGTTGGAAGCACAGACTACCTGTACTGCAATTCTGCTAAAAGACTGATCATGTAGTGGGGAAAGAGTCTCAGGCTACTGTTTTCTCTTCCAAACATGTGGCCTGTTTGGCTACAAAGGTTAGATACAACTAACTTCTTTCATCTAGTAGTGCAGTTGAAGCAATCATTGAAATACTTTTGAAATAGATTTAAGAAACCAAACAGCACATGCACATTGAAAATGGATTTTTAATGTCTGTTATCTTTTGTACAGTTTTTTATATTTTTACCAGAATAAAAACTTTTAAAACCATTACTGGCTTTCACCCCTGTGAAGGAGCTTGCAAAGACTTCATTGACATGCTTTTTCTTCCAGAAAAATACTGCATTTAACTGTTAATAGCTGCAGTCACAGTGGAAGGGTCATAAACCTGAAATACTAAAATTACAATTTAATGAAAAACTTAGGAACAAATACTCATCAGGAATCGGTTTTAAAACCTACAAGTTAAATTCTCTAAAGTCTTTTTTTTTTTTACTAAATGAACTAGAACCGGAAAGTGAATTTGAAATGAGTCCTTATACCTAACTAAGTAAGGGGTACAAAAACCATGAAGAACCTTTAGAAAGAGAAAAGGTTTTGTATCTGAAGAAATACATTACTTAAAGCCACACATTGCACTCTATTTCTTGAATTTTTAAGTACTGTGCAAAATTACATCCCAGCTGAATTCTTCCACTACAAATTTGCCTTTCTTGGTTGTGTCGTCTTCCTACTTAATCAGCTCTATTCCTTCTACCATCTTTTAGAATTCACTTCCTTTCTTCTCATGGGATATCACTGATTCCTTCCAAATACATAGCAAGACTTTGTGACTTGCACATGCTTTGTATTTCCCATCTCTGTCCTCTCTATCCACCCACACAGACAATTTCTTTGCCCACTCTCTCACCATTTACGATGGCAGATACTGCAGTGCTTTTCTCCAGCCCTGGAAACTTACCCAATAACCCCTTCCAGGATACTAGAGAAAAGGTTAAGTTTCATAAGCTTTCTATTTGGTTGTCTCATCTTCCTCCACACATCAGTAAAAATTTACACTCTCTTTTACACAGTTGTACATAATTCATCCTTATTTCCTACTATCTTAGTACTAGTTCCTTATCTATTTATCATCTCTCATTCAAGACTGAAAGACCAGCTCCTGATCATCAAACTTGCCCCTCATCCACTTGATATATCTTTAGCAAGCACCTCATGTTCTGTTCTCATTGCCTTGAATGCTTGAAAACAGCTCTCCAGAAACATTCACAAAGATATCTTATTTTCTCTCCTCAAATCGCCTCTTAGCATTCATTCTCTGTTGTCAAGATGTCCCCAGCACTGTGCTGTACCTATCTCCTGTGGAACATCTCTTTGTTGTTCTGTGCTTCCCTCTCTGGACTCATACGTTATTTCACAATTTAGACTGTGTGTGCTTGGAACAGAAGCTGTATTTTTCTACTGTATTTCAACAGTGAAATCCTGTTCTGTGGCTACATTTACTGTGTATTCACATGGTAAAACAAAACTATTGTGACTATCAGAATTAATGCTTGGGGTTGATATTTAGAATAATATTAAGAAGGGATAAAATTTAGAACAGTCTTAAACAGATTACCTTCAATAAAAAGTATTAATGATCAAAGATTATGATTAAGAAGTCTTTACTTTTGGCCCTGAGATTATCAAGGAGATGGAGTAAGAAAAAAGTCAGTGAACTCTACATAACAAATACTCAACAGCAAAGCTGGAGCCACCCTTTGTTTGCTAATGTACTGCAGAGAAAGAACACAATTATGATTTCCCTACAAGTATTGTGCCAAGGTACTCTTTGAAATAGGCATGGCATGAATTAGTGATGGATGTCTGTGTTTGCAGTCATTTCAACTCACCCATGATTTCAGCAGCTTGAAGACCTTAGTGGGACTATTACCATTACCCATAAAGTATATGAACACAGTAACACCAAGAGGTATGAGCTATCCTTAATAAGGTAATTTTTGATGATGGAGTTATTGTGAGCAGCCCCTGCATTCCAGAGTGCCCAGAGGAAAGGTGACTGCTGTGCAACTACAGATGCACCTCTGAAGTAAAAAATATCTTGAAGATTCCCACCTGCAATATCGCTTTCCATGATGCCCAAGATCTCAAGAACTATATGATAATTTACTACTATTCTATCAAAGAAGAATTGGCTGCCTTTGTTCTGCTGGGTCTCTCAAATACCTATTGATGTGTTTAACTGATATGTTTGGTTACTTTTAATATTTGTGGTGTGTCTGAAAAAAATCTTTTTTGGAAGCTAAAGCCATTACCTTATCTTATAAATTGCCAAGTGTGTGTTATTTTAAAAATTGCCAGAGAAAAGAGCAAAAGGCACTGAATTTTCAAAAATGCTGACAATTGATCCTGCCTTCAGGCTTGTCCACTGAATACACAAGTCATAATATTTCAATATGTTAATGAGACACAACTATGTATGTATATAAATGTGTTTACATACCCATAGCTGCCCCTATCCAGGATTCAGTCTAGCTTTTCTGTTTGATTCTTACCCTAGAAAAATGTTCAGACAATGCTAAAAAATGAGCATTGACTTTTCCATAGTAAAGGAAGGTGAATATGAACTTTTCTGTTTATTCACAACTTGCATACTAAAAGTGGCCAAAATGTGCAGTGGGGAAATAATGTTAGAGGCTGATTTCCATGAAGGAAACACAAACAAAAGGCACTACACAACAGTCACTTAATAACATCTTGTTTCTTTATAGAGTAGAGACTCCTGACTTGTGTCACTTCTTCCTGAAGGCAGAGAGCAGCTAGCAACCAGAACAAGCTGGCACAGGAAACAAGGAGCTGTTTCTCAAAAAGGACTTTACTTTCTATGGGGGACAGCATATTGGCTAAGGACCAGCTTGAGTAAAATCTAGAAGCCAGGAACAGAGTCATACTTTTGAAAGGCAGGACTTTCAGAACCATTAGACTGGGAAATTAGTGGGAAATGGAAAAGAAAAAGGTCTTTAAATAATCCTTTCACACACTACCATGCAACTGACCCTGAAACACATCTGCCAAGGCACTCTTAAAGACAGCTGGTTCTAAAGAACTGTTTTTACTAAAATCTAAAATATAAAATGCATGAACATGAAGGAATGATGGCACAATACATAAAGGCAGTAGTATGGCTGTGTTAGTTCATATCACCCAAGACCATACACTAGGCATTTTGATTCTCTCTTTGTAACCCCTTTGTTTTGAGTATGTTTTGTATGTGAGCATATACAAGCATGTACATGTATAAGTTTGTAGCAAGGAAAGAAAATGGATTTCCATGGATTGCTCTGTGCTTACCCTAATGGATATGAGAACAATTTTACAGGCATAAGTTATTTAGAGGTAGTGCAGAATTGTGACGCTAAAACAAATTTTTTTTATTCTGAGATTTTCTGCCATTCTTGTGTGACTGAGAACGGGTTCAAGAATATTCATCATATTCTCATTTTTTCTAATGAAGAAAGAAGGAATGTTGTATTTCTCTCAATGCAACATACACGGATTTTGCAATACAAAAATGTCAGACATTTACATTGTTTTAAAGATTTGTGGCAAAATGTATAATTCTAGAATATTATCTGATAAAACCAGAGCCAGTTGTGCTGCAATGTTTCTGGATACAACACAGCAGCTGAAGTGCATAACCCTTCCACAATACAGCAATCCTTGACAGTTATTCGCATGGAACAAAAAAAGAAAAAAAAAGAAAAAGTGTTGGAAACATTGCTGAGTTTTCACTCAAGAAAACATTTTTCCATGAAATAATAATTCAAGTAGGAAATATAATAAAGAAGCTTACAATTTCAACTGTTCATTACAGTCAAACCCAAACTTTAGTCTAAACTAATTTAAAAAATAATATGCTGCAGTTGTATGCATATTAATGAGTCAAGTTGGTGTGCTGCCTCATTTGGTATGCAGAACAGGTTCATTGAAGCTGAGAATGAAACTTGATTAAATATGAAAGCATGCTGACTGAAAGCAAAAACAAACAAAAAAAGCTGCAGAGAGCATAGGCAATAAGCAAGCAAAGGGAATAAAAAGGGAAGACAAGTAGGGTACTGGTACGGGAGAAAGAATAGATCTATATAAACAGAAATACATTTTACCTGTCATCCTCTTTCCCTTCCTCAGCTTGGTCTTCTTGAGCTTTTTCATCATGCCCTGATTCTTTGCTCTCCTCCTTATCACAGTTCTCTGCCACCTCTTGCCCTTCCCCTTTTTCATTAATTTCTTGCTCTTTTGCTTTTTCCTCCTCCTCCTCTTTTTCTTCCTCCTCAGGAAATACTTCATCTTGTTCATCCCCTTCCAGCCCTCCCTCTTTTTTCCCCTCTATATCCCTTGTTCTTCTGAAGTCAACAAAAATTGAAAAAGGCATGCAAAAAGAAAAAAGAAAAGAATAAATTAAAATTAGGAGAAGAGCATGCATGAAGAAAGGAAATGCAAAAGAAATGAAATAAAAACTAAAGAATAGAAGCAGACATAAAAAGTCATGATGGCTAGGAGTCCAGCCTACACTAGAGAGCCTTGGAACATTTCTTTAGGAAGTCCCTATCCAAATACATCTTGCATGCCAATACCTCACATTTAGAAAGAAATGTATGATAGAACAATGTGGTCCTAACAATGCTCATATGAGCAGATACTTAAATTTGTCAAATGTTTTCTTTTAAGAGGACAATTTTCTGAGAATTACTATAGGTGATGGAGGTGGGTTATACCGTCTAGAAAAATTATCTTTCATTTGTGCACCAAATGAAAGCCAAAGCTCCTCTGAGTGCACACAGGGTGCAGGCAAAGAAAATGCTGTGTTTTGGTCACAGATACACAATGTACAACTTGCTGAAGAGCAGCTCAATGATTGTACACCTACAGTTAAATTGGACTACTGTAAGTATTAAATAAATTGAATTGGTCTGTGTAAGTATTAAATAATACATCTATAAAAGTTCAGCGTTCTATTTAAAAGAAAAATAAGATGCCTCTGCTGGCACCATTTTTCAAGTTAAACTGTCTTTTCAGCCATATTAAGTATATTTTACAAAATTATTTTCAGAAAGCAAGTCTAATGCTTGCTGACAGCATATGTTTGTTATTTCAGTGTATGTTAGATAATCCAAGACAAAACTTGGCTAAAAGCAAATTCCATGAAGACTTCAAGAAGCATTGCATAAAAAACACATTTAAGCCAGTATTTTGCAAAATCCCTGCAAATGGCATTCTAGGCAAAATGCTAATGTCAAATACAAATATTGATAAGTGTTCCATTACTAAAATCACACCGCTATGGCTGACACTATAGCTGATCATGCTCACCTTATTTTCTTGTTTCCCCTTGGGCGCTCTGACTGGACAGACATGTAGCTCGTGCTGCTGAACCGGGAAGCGCTGCTGGTCCGGGACACGGCCGAGACGTCGCTGACATCGCTGTCTGAAGACTTGTTGGAAACATTGTCTGAGCCCCGATGAGGATCCCGCCCCGACCGATACTGCAAGAGCAAAGGGACAAAGATATGGTGTTGCTGTGACATGCTACCACAGATCAGCTAGGGACCTGGTCCCTCCTGCTATCTAAACTGCCTTTGTCACCACACTGCCTGAACTTCTAAAATTAAGTTTTTCCCTGATACAGAATAGAAGTTACGTCTTGTTTTCTATTAATTTTACTCTGCTTTGCTATCCTGGTCAAGTTAGCTCCTCAGTTTCAACTTATACAAAATTTCCAGCACGCCCAAAAGTTTCACAAAGCTTAGAAAAGTCATCTATTCTATTCTCATAGAATATTCTTACCACAACTGTTTCACTGGTGCAGAAAGGAAAGCAGAGAGATTAGTGACTTGCCTATGATTACTGAGCTCATGAAAGATTAAACAGGAGACAGAATGTGCTGCATGCTATCTATAAAGTACAAGTCTCTTTTGGGGCCTAGCCTGTTTACAAGAACTTCTAACTGACAAATGTTATTTTTTTTCCCCCAAGTAAATAGATAGATAGGATTATCAAATCTAAAGAAAAAGTGATGTTGCAGCTGTGCAAACAAACCCACATCGTGCTGAACTGCTGGGCTGGGAAGTCTGAAAGGCTGGGACTGGACTAGAGGTGATTTGTAGGGAAAATGTACATGTGCCTCAGAAACGAAAAGATTACAAAGGTATTTGAGCTTGTTAACAGTAATATCAAACCTGGAACTGGCAGGTGACTGGTGATCAGCAGTAAGCCCATAGACAATATCATGCAACAGTATTCAGATTAGATCTGAACGAAATATGATGAATATTTGTTTTTGTTACACATTAGCGCTAAATTAATGTTAAGTCTGTGCCACTCTGTAAGGCACTATATGCAAATATAATAAATAACAGAAAGATATTTTTCCTTCTCTTCATATATAGGCATTTCTGTGTATACAGAAATCTGATGGGCTGCACTGGTAATCTTTTCAGGAAAAGAGTACTTCAAGATGAATTGTCAATGATCACCAGGTGATTGTTTGGCAATAAGACAGTACAGAAAGATACAAAGAGCAGCACAGACAGGACTGAAAGAAAACAATGGGAAAAAATAATCTACCAAACACATCAGTGGCTTGTTGAACTCTTGGGGACAGCGACATTGCACTCAGCCACATGGAGAAAATAATTCATAATGTAAAATGGCAGACCTGTGTAGTACCACAGAAGAGAAGGCTGTCCAGGTTTAGCCACTAAATTGGTCCCTGTTTTATAGTTTTAGAAGAACTGTCTTTCATGAACTACACAGATCATTTGTTTCTGTTTTCTTACAAGGAATGTTACACTAGGAAATATTCTGAAAGACTGTGCAGTACCTAAACAGGATTTCAGATATATCTAAATAGGATTTCAGAACAGCATTTCCTCAGAAATGCCTTTCCTCAGAAATTATTTTTACACTTAGAAATAGTAAGTTATTTTGCTCATTTTAAGACAGGGAAATGAACAGGAAAAAATGCTCATGCTAGTTAGACTGTACATCTGCTGCAGAGGGTGACCAATCATAGCCATAACTCCACACTTACAAAGATGGTTGTACATTCTACACCAATCTTTATCATTCTTCCTGATCTGTACTAATTTACCATACTTGTGTTCATCAACAACCACTCAAGTCCCTCGCAGACTTTAAGTGTGAAAGTGAATTTAGCCACCAATAAACTCAGAGTACCTCTGTGATTATAACATTCAAAAGTTTTAATATTTACTGAATGGTTCTATTGATGCCATTAATGTTTTTGTTTGATGAAGAAGACAGTGCATATTATTACTTATATATTCCATTGGGAATGTAAAAGCAATGAGTAAACAGCTGTCCTTATCATCATAGATAATGGAACATTGTATCAGAATAAAATGAGCGTTTTCAGCAACTCTTTTTAAAATAGCAACTACTTAGCCCTTTAGAGAAAAAAAAATAATTATGCCTAGAGAAATGTCTATATATTGAGTCCTATCCCCTCACCTAACCTTCCCTAGGATGATTCTTCATTTAAGACAAAGTTACGAATGTGGTTTCTGGTGATTTAGCCTAAAGCTACCAAGACTGAAAAGTACAGCCTGGTGTTCTGGGCTACGATCACACACTATGGAAAAGGCAACGCAGAGCTACCCTCAGGCCTTCAGCACCATCCGAGCCCCCAGGCAGATGTCACTGCTGTGCCAAACCCTGTGCTGCCATGGCCACGCTGCCACTGGCTGCCACCAAGCTAAGGGACAGCCAAGGCGTGAATGCCGGTGTGAACAGGGATCCGGCTCCCCGCAGCGCTGGGCACGCTGCTGGCGTGGCTCTGCTTTGGGGGAGAAAGATGGACCACAGCACCACGTGTAAAGCACTGATGGAATTGTTAATCCTACTGCACTTGGGGGATGGATAATTACGTGTGGTGACTCAGAATAACAGGCCTTGGCCTGCAGAGCCTACACGGAGCTTGCCCAGCAGTCCACGGCAATGAGCCCTTCTCAATTAAACATGAAGTGGCAAACCGAATCAGCATTGCACAGAGTTATCCTAGAGCCATTCTGCAGTACACAAAGTGACAAAACCATGTGGTTTTGATTTTCTGTTTCATTTCCACACCTAGAGAATATCAGTTTTTAAACTACTGCACAGCAATGTGGTGTATATAACAAATCAGACATTTTCATAAATAAAAAACCCATTGTGTTAGTTTGGGTTTGTTTTTTTTTTTAACCAATGCAATAGTAATAATCTAGTGATATATAGTGAAGACTGAGAATTGTTTTGGCAAGAAAAGCAACTTAAAAGTAAATAATTTAGAAATATAATGTGAAAAATGATCATCAAATCACTACCTTGTCACTTTTTTCTCAGTTGTACATAAAGGTATTTCCCATCAAATACTTTTTGTTGAGACAGATGTCACTGAAATATTATTTGACAGTTACAGTTTCAGGATGTTTTAAGAGTTAAACTGGGAAAGTTAATTGATCCTTTCATTAAATCTGAACGTCTTAATATACAATATTTTTAAAAGATTTTCTTTATACCTTGTCTGAGTTACAGTCTCAGCATCTGCTAGCTGCCTACCAAGGAAACATATAGTAAATGAAAGTAAATTGTCTTTCTTGCTGGACAAAGTTCAGATACCTCATTTTCACTCATTAACTGCTCCTAATTACCCTTTATTCTGCTGCTGAGGTGTACTTTTAACCTTATATCTGACTTAATTTTGTTTAGGAAACTGATTACAAGAGGGTATTGCATGTTAATGTTTCCATTACTCCAGCACAGGAGACCAAAGGAAGCATATTGCTTGTCTGACAGAAGCCATGCTGGCACTTCAGTTTTGAATTTGTTTCTTAAATTGTGGTTCTATACAAGGCAGCTTTTGAAGTGCTCCTTTGCTGAGTGCCTCTAGAGTAAAATGGCACTTCCACTGTGCAAATATTGATTTTTTCAAAAGTATTTGGCTCTTCCATGTCATATACTCCAACTGTAAAATGCAACCATTTTTTCAGTTTTGTGCTATTGCTTTTTCAGTTTTTGTGCTATTGCTTTTTCAGTTTTTGTGTGGTTAAAGTTGCCCCGAGGCATCACATCATCACATATTTCACACACTTCCTTCCTTTCTTCCTCCAAATTTCACTTTCTTTTTTTCTACATGTCACCCACTGTATGACAAGATCAACTACTGGACTGAAAAAGTAACTTTTAACCAAGTGCTATTCCCCCATTATAGCTGAAAAAGGGATACCACTTCCCATCCCTCTCCAGTGCTGTCCCTGTGTCCAGTGCTGTAGGATTTGCACGATCTGACCACACGTTGACAGGGAACTGCAGCCCCCATGGCTGGATCAGCATGGCCACTGATTTCAATCACCAGCTACAGCAACTACACGTGTGCTGCAATATCCCTCAGCAGAAAACATGAGTGCAAGGACAGTAATGAGCATCACACCTCCCCTGGGTTGAACAATTAGGTGGTCAGAGTGTGGTGAAATGTACCTGCACACTATGAAGATTAGCTAAAAGGTTTCTTTCAGATTCTTTTTTTTTTTTCTTTTTTAAATACCAGCCACAACAGTAGGAAAATGATCTCCTGACTTTCCCCAGGCTGGAAATACAGTCCTCCTTTGTTGGAATATGGTTAAATTTTCATTTCCACCCCAATAAAGACTCATATAATAAAGGCAACATTCTGGACTTTACGACCCATTAAGCAGTCAACACAACCTCTTCAAGCTGTTTCAAAAATGGGAAGTCTGCTGAAAACAGAGGGATTGATTAAAAGTTGCTTTTGTAATTTTAATAGAAAGATGGTTTTGTCCTATTTTGAAGTGTTGAAGAATGAGAATAATTTCATTATTGCAGATTCTATCAAACAAATATTCCAAAGTTCCTAAAAGCATTTTTAGTTAGTAGAATAATCAGCTGGAGAGCCTAGCAAAAGGACAGTTAGGTGTTCGTACCTATGCCTTTTAACTTCAAGAGATTACTGTCCTTTAGTGACAAATTCATGATTATTAAACCTGAAAAACAAATACCTACTCTGCTTCCTAATACAACAACCTCTGCAAACATTTTGACCTTTTTGTGGACTACCAGTAAATGGCTGACAGGACACATAGAGCTGCAACTCATCTGACACTGATGGTCTTATTTCTGCAAATAAAATGGTTTGGAACATCTAGTTCAAAGGGAGTTTTACAGTGTTTCATGTTGCTTTACTCTATTGTTACCAGTCTTCTATCCTGGACTATACAGTCATGCAGTTGTCCAGGCAATTGACATTGTCAGTGACTTCTAAATGTCTTTCTATTTTATTATCTCTTCTTTTTTTATAGTCTACTCATAAGGTTTTATTTGCTAGCATTTACATAGGGACATACAAATCTGGTCAATGTTTTCAGTGATCAAAATGTTGGGAAGACGTTTCAGACAATTGTGTATTGTGCTACTACCAGGAGATTAAAGAACCATTCTGGACAATTTCAATAGTTCTTTGACTCACTAACAAAAGCTCTCAAGCAGCCAGAGCACATCAATTTGAAACCTTCTATACCTCTTGGTGTGAATTCACAACATCTAAAGGCATTGAAAATTTTAGTTATTACCACACATGATTTGAATTAATGTTAGTGGATTGTTTGATTATTTTTAAAACTTTGGTTAATGGCTCCCTAATGAAGTCTGCCATTAAAAGTAAAGCCAAATACTTACTAATAATTACAACAATAACATTAGACTTATATAAAGCAAAAAATTCAGATGTTTTTACAAAATACCACATACAGATGAGTACATATATGTTTATCTTTAGCTTTATCACATATATGCACACAAACTCAAGATGAAGCTATGATTAATCTGCCCTTTTATGTAATTTATATATAGCCAGCTCAATAGTCTGTGTTTACATTTGTCACTCCTGTCAAGATCTATCAAGACAATTGAGGTACAGCCAGCCAGGTCTGCCTTTGCCAGTTCTGCTTTAGCTATCCCATGGCACACAGCTGTCCCTAAGGAGATTCATTCTTGCACTGCTCTTGTATTAGATGTTAGGTTTATAATGAAATCCACAGTTGCCTTGGGCTTCTCAATATGGAGCTGCAGCCAGTCTACCTTAGACTCATTCTTGGCTGCTGATCCTGTCTTCTGCTTTGCAGTCCTGGATCCTACTCTCTCTTCCTCTTTTTTATTTCTAATTCTTGGATCCTACCTTTTTAACCCTATAATTTTCTTCTGATGAGTCACACTGGAATTTTTCCAACTGCTCTCTCTTCACTCAGTACTTGCTTTGTATTCAGCACCCTCTGATCTCCTGAGCCTGGCCCTGTGCACCTCTACTGGCATTCTTGCCTTGCACTAACATAAAGGAGAGAGCTACGGTGTTGCTACTTCTGAGCAGTACAGTGCCTGGACCAGTAAATCTAGCTGGATGTACACTGGTTCTCTATACATTCACTCATCACTCCCATTCCTTATGCAATAATTTTTTTCCTCAGTATTCAAAACATTCCAATCTACTTCTATGTTGAATAAAAAGAACTGACTGTAATCTGATTTGCAAAGCCCCCCTTCTAAACCATCTGAATTTCCAATAAATTTAGACCACCGATTAAAACATCAATAAAAAGGAACATTCATATTTCTATTGAACATGTGAAAAAAACTTTCTTCAAAAGTTTTCACATCCTTGCCTTTGTAGTGTGGTGTCATCTATTTATCAATTTCACTAACCAATACTCACATATGCAGTCTTACAAAGGAGTTCCTAAAACCTGATTTCACTATGGAACTAAGCAATGCTGCAAATAGCATCCTACTGCTAAATTAGGGAAGGAAAACAATAATGAAAAAGATCAAGTCAGCAGTGGGCCTTGGCAGGAAAGAAGGGCAACCTTGGCTGAACTGACTCGAGCACAAGTAGAACAAGAGGAGAGATTACTGCCCTCTATTCAGCAGTCATTAGCCTGCATCTAGAATACTGTAAACAGTTTTGAGACCCAGAGTGAAACAGTGAGATTGATAAACTAGATTAAGTTTATTAGAAGGCCACCAAGCTGGCTGGGGGAGCTGGGCTCGTTCTGGCTGGAGCAGTGATGGCTATGGGAGTACCTAACAGCAGTTTATCAGACCACACAGGGGAGAACATCAAAAAGACAGAGCCAAGCAACTCACAGCAGCTCTGCCTGGTATAAGAGGGCACATTTTTACCATAGGCACAGTGAAATAATGGATCAAGTTACCCAGAGATGTTGTGCAGTTTTCATCCTTGAATGTTTTTAAGACCTGACCAGCTAAAGCCCTGAGGAATCTGCACTAATGTATGCTGACCTTGCTTTGGACTCCTGCTAAGGGTTGGACTAGACAGCTTTTGAGGTCCTTTCTAACCCAAATTACTCTGTCATCCTATGGGTCAGGGTGATCCAGGAGTTGAAGTTGAAACTGCAAGGGCAGAAGTAATACAGAAGTCAGCAATGTATCAGTGCCTAGGGACAACTGGAAACGTAGAGGGAAGTAGTCCAGAGGCAAGCCAAATCTAAAGACAAAAAATCATCAGCTTCACATATGTTGGCATATGGTGTAATTTTTTTAAGAACTTCCAAAGTGCACAATGTTATATAAATACAGGAGAGCACTAGAAAATATTCTGGCATTACTTCAAGAGGACTTACAGACCCTGTAAATATTTGGTAAAGTAGGAAGCAGTAAGGCAGTTCTTAAGTATTTGTGTCTTTAAGTGAGCTTGAAAATTAGCTTGTCAACAAGTTTGTCTTCATACAATAAAATATGTTCCTGCAGTAATTTTCAAACACCAAGTAGCTTTTTCTCTGATGGGTTTTTTTCATACAATATGACTTTGGGAATATCAAGGCAAAATCTAATTTCAACTCCACTAATATCTGTTCTGAAATCAAGCTGTTATTGATGAAGAATTAATTCACAAAGATACTTTCATGTAGTATAGGGAACTAAATGTTATTATTTAATCTTACTTTAAGTCAGGATCAAGTTTTAAAAAATCTGAGAGAGAACTGCAAACTTTCTGCTGGAATATATAAAGTTACATTATTCCAGACTGTTCAAAATCACAAAGCCATTGTTTAAAATCCCATCTCTTCTTTGAAAAACACAGTGAGTGAAAAACTGTTGTTTAAGATAAAGTAAAAAACAAATGAATCAAGAGAGGAATAATTATAAGCATCGCCACAAAAAAATTCTTAAAAGGCAATCTAAGATGTGTTACATAGTGGAGTGGAAAATATAGGGTTTATGATAGCCAAACAGATGTTTCCTAATATCTCATCAAAAACTACCTTAAAATCTTTACACATAGTGAGAGCTTCTACATCAAATCATAAACATAATTGAAACAGGACTCTGAGACATGACACCACAGCTACACCATGGACCCCTTTGATGGTATGCCTCATCTACTAGATAATCAGACATCATCTTTAAAAGTGAAGGGAACTGCTTTCTATTATTTATCAAGGCAATTGAGATGTTTGGCAGGAGTGTTGACACCTGGAATAAAAAAGTTGATTCTGACAGATTCATTGAGGCAAAAGAGAGACCCAGGTACAGCACATTGCTAGGGTGAAACAGCTATAATTGACTATATAATCTAGAAGGAACAGAAAATCTTATGTGTCCTGTGGATGAACTTCATCTTGTTACAAGAGTTGACGCCTTGTATCAAGTGAACCACAGAATGCATTTCTCTAACCAGAATATTCCCAACAGCTCTTTTAAAAAAGCCAAGATCTTGAAGAAATATGAGTCTACATAGTATGAAGGTGAATAAATAAGACCTTCAAAAGAAGAACCTCGCAATCATAACTAAGGGTAGAAGGATATCCAACAATCAGTCCCCCTTTTCCAATGTGAAAGGAATTCAGGAATGTATACAAAATGGAAAATAAAACAAAAATCTTCCAATTATTTCTTTGAAACATTTACTATCCAATTTCCCAGTATGAACTGCTGATCTCCACCAGAATTTTAACTGCTATTTAAAACAGGGCAAAGTCAGTCACCAAGTTTCACTTTAGAGGGATGGCTCCACAGTCTGGCCATGCGATGGCAGGTGATAAACTCTAATGTACATCTTCTCACTCTTCCCAGGATCTTTTTGACTGCCACACTTTAACTATTTGACTGCCACACATTAACTATTCTGTCTTACACAGAAGGAAGAAAATTTATTTAAAATAGACACCAGCAATCCTTTAGCAATGCACATCACCATGTCAAGACTCCTAAAGATGCATCATCATGGACACAGTTCACTGTAAGAAGCCTGGGCTGTTCAAGTCAGGGCAATTGCAAAACAGAGGTATCCAGGGACTTCCCAATTTACAGTGCAATTACATTTGACAGTGTCTCCAGTACTTTATCTCCTGGTGAAGTTCAGCATATTTGTAGGACAGCCTGGTGAGCCTACACTTGCTCAATGGGTCCAGTCTGAGTGATAACTCTGCTTTTTCTGCTCCTTATTGGTTTTCTAACACTAGTACATCCTACTCACATTGGATAAACTGAATCAAAGCATGCTTCCTGTATTTGTTTCCATTCCTCAAGTGGTTCATATGCCATTTCTGCCACCACTGCACTCAAAATCTTTTGTACTTCATATAGTCCTGACATCCAGTCAACAGCTTATTTTTTAAAGAGAGTAACAAGGCAGAATTTCTGTTTTAAAAAAAATCTCTTTTGTCTATGATTGTTCTACCAATTTGGGCTTCTTGAAAAACATTACATTGCAAATGCAAGCTAGGAAATCAAATAATATGCAGTTTATGCATTTTTTATACATTAACCTGGATTTTAAACTTTATTTCCATAATTTGATTTCAATCCTTTGTTCTCATGAAAAATAAAATAAAAAGATGGCAAGGCAACCATCTTATCACAGAATTTCTATTTCATTACACTTTATTCCAAAGTGTATACCCAAAAAGCGTGTTAACTATTTCAGCATACCTGATGGCTTAAGAACAGAAATATGAACTTTCCCCTTTATCCTACCTTCATTATGTAACATTTAATATGCCTTTCACCAAATTTGTCCTGGGACACAGCAACTTCAAAAGAATTCATGCTGAAGAGAACAGCTGGATTGACACATGGCCATCTGGTGAGAGCTTATTCCTGTAAGGAGAAGTGCCTAAGGCCACAATTGTTCAAGAACAGGATATAAATAAATATATCTTTATACATCTATGATTCCACTTTCCAAGTCCTTAAATCCATAGATATTAGCAGATAGCCTGCAAAATCAAGTGTGATTTAAGGGTACGTCACATAATCTTTTTTCTCAATCTTTTGTTTTCACTGATTATTAAAATACATCTTGGAAAATCCCTGCACAATAGGAAAATATAAGCTCAGCTGATAACTTTCCTGAAAATTTTCTGCTGATTCACATCAAGCTAAAGGAGGAACAAATCTGCAAGATATAGATACCATCATTTCTTTTTCAATCCATAAACAAGGTAAACTGCTTAGAAAACATTCTTTTCCCTAAAACATATTTCCTCAGGAGCTTTACTCTTGTTTTATTGCAACTAGTGAAAAAAAGGCTGCAGGGAGATCCTGAGCAAGCAAACTGCTCCTACAGATCAGAAAAACTGAACTCTCTTTTTCTCTCAGTCATTGTCCTTGAGGGAGTAATTAGAAAACGTTTATTACTTATGTCTCCCATATCTCATTTTAAATACTATGATTTACCTTTGCTTGTTTGTGAGGTTAATCTGAGTTCACTTTTACTGAAAATATGCAACATTTATTAATATTATCTACAATTTCGTCTCCACCACAGAAGCCACTTAAACAGTAGGGCAATAATATGTAATATTTGCAGAAAAGAAACAATTAAAAATTATCAATTGAAACCGCATGAGGAATTTAGCTCATTTTGCAAGACAGGTACTTAGATTGGAACAATTCTGAGATCAAAACTTCTGTAAACATCTTTGAAGATCTTTAATGTCTATGAATTCTTGGAATAACTTCAGATCTTGAAGTTATTTTCATTTTACAAATGTTTCCTCAGCATAGCATTAGCATAATATTTCCCAAATTTATGTGACTAGAAACTAGCTTAGATGAGGGAAAGGAAACATTTTAAACTGCCTCCTAAATATCACCCAATCTCCTTCTTTAAAATTCTTGAAACTGAGAGTCAGCCTGTTAGCCAGAAGTGAATTCAAGTTATTGTCCCTTAATTAGAGAACACTGTGTCAGTGTGTTTTGAATTTTCTAAAAGAAAATCATATGCTAATTGAAGTTCAGAATTATTAATTAGCTAGTAGTTTCGGATTAAATTGCAGAACTATGCAAATCACCAGAATTGTTTTTTACATGATGGCATATGTCACTCGAGAGAGCAGAAACAGAATTAAGCATCCTGGGTCTCTGAAATTAATGTATCTAAGATGCTCTATATAATGCAACAAATATAACATCCTTCAAGGATTTTACACAGTTTGAGGAAAAATGATATATCAGAATAATTTTACTGTGATAGAACAAGCCGAACCTCAGACAAAATTGTGTTATTTCCTGTTATTATTCACTGACTCCAGACTGTCAGTGAAATCTCTGGTAAAACAATGATTTCCATCTACAGAAGGAGGATAATACTCCTGGTAAATTACTAAATAAAATATTCTGTTTCCTAGCACTAAAAAATACTAGTTCTTGTAAGCAAAGCCTTTAGTTCCCAGAAACAACAGTAAAAAATACCACAGGTTAGAAAGGACACAGAGGAAATTTCATGTCTTAGTAATGTTCTCGCTACAAGTGTTGCTGAAGGCATTGAGGCTTTACAAACACCTCCCTATGCTGAGACTCCAAGGTCCTGACCCTACTTTGATTAGCTCCATTGTGCAGAACCACCTTTTTCAGAATAATGGCTGTGTGCTACATGTCTCTAAATCCTTCATACGAGCTACTTGCAGTACAGATGCTAGAAGCCACAGTTATATTCATGAAAAATAACTGTAAGAGTTTAGGTAGTTAAGGTATTTAACAAAATAAGAATCAAAAATCCACAGAGAAATCTGATAGACACACATAGCATTCTTCTCCATGTAACAGCTGGCAAAAATTCCTCAAAATCACAAACCTATTGTTTGGAAAAAAGTTGATTAGCTGGTTAAATTTTCATTGATAGTTTTGGGGTTGCTATCAAAGAAAATCAACCTATTTAAAAACGGGAGCACTCCCAGATGTGAATAAAACATCCACACCACTAAAACATTATTATAGCCAGAGTTACAAATGATAACAGTAAACTCTGGGCAAATCCTTCCTTTACGGTGTGCTCAGCTAAACCAGAGGGAGCAGCTCTCCAGGGGCTGTCCAGGAGCACCTCCTGGAGCTGGGCAGGGCAGGAGGGGTGTGAGGTGAGGGGACAGCCAGCATTCCTGCCTCCAAATCTGACAGTGCTTCTGAGCCACCCTCTGGGAAGCAGACAAAGGCCCTGCTTCTTCAATTTGGAGAAGAGAAGGATCCAGGGAGACCTTAGAGAAGCTTTCAGTAAAAAAAGCCACAGAAGGATTTTTCTGCAAGAGCCCGTAGTGATAGAATGAGGGGTAATGGCTTTAAAAACTGAAAGAATAGATAAGATATTAGGAAGAAAGTCTTTACTGTGAGGGTGCTGAGGCACTGGAACAGGTTGCCCAGATAAATTGTGGATGGCCCATACGTGGAAGTGATCAAGACACAGCTGGATGGAGCTTTGAGCAGCCTGGTCTAGTGGGAGCTGTCCCTGCCTAAAGCAGGGGGATAGGAAGCAGATGATCTTTAAGGTCCCTTCCAACTCAGGAATTCTATGATTCTGTGGTTCATTTTGAATCCTACATATTTAAGCAGGCTCCGTGCAAGCCCTGCACTGAGATTTCAGGTCTGTCCCTTTTAAGTGTGTGCCACACTTCCCATGATTTTTCAAGGTCAGCATTATAGCAAATTGATTGAGCAAACCTGTTTCCATCATGGAGTCACTGCTCTAGACTTGTGTTTCAAAGGTGAATAATGACTTTTTTGTAAATATTTGCATGGCACAGAATTAAGTAGCACAAACTGGTGTGGTACATGTTATCACAGATTATTATTCTCATTTCTTAGAGTTTCCTTATTGTTGCAGCAATTCAATTATATTCTCTATTCATATATTCTCTATTTTTTTCGATCACATCTTGGCACCCAGATATTTAGTACATATTTCCCAGTCTGTTTTTTTTTTGCTTTTTTTTTTTTCTGTATACTTTCTCACTTGTTATCAGCATAACATCAGTTTCAGAACAACTTAAATAATGAATTCAAGCATAGGCACAGTATTTTGCACACTAAGTGCCACTTAGTTCAATAGCATCTTGGAACTTGACAGCTTAAATTCAGATAAAAACTGTACACAAAAATAATTGAGTTTACTTTGAAAAGACAGTGGCTCCAAACCAAAAGACAAACAGTTTAGCAATTCTCTTGTCTGTGCAAAGCCGTTACGAAAGGAAAATATATTCTATTATAAAAAGTATAAAGACAGATTCCAGTGATTGCTCTGGATGGAAGTTAATAAAAACATCACCCAGGTGAGTTTAAAATGTGATTATTAATGGAATGGTTACAATGCTGTATTGAACTTGGCTTTTACAGAAATCTTTTGATATAAATTTTGCGGTATATTAGATATATATATATGTGCTTGCTAAACAATTTTTTTCTTGAAAATATTTGCTTTTTGCAAAAGAATATTTAACTCATTGCTATAAAACACAACAAGGCTGTTACACTTAGAATTTGTGCCTTTTTAATGGAAACCCAATTCTCTGCAATTGAAAAGCCCTTTTTTCCTTAGTAGACTCCTATAACTAATGAAAATTCAGAGCCAAAACAGAATGATGACTTTACTTTTTTACTTTCAGGGTAATTTTTTCTCTTTGAGATTCATTGTAAAATTATAAGGTACTTTAATAACGTTCTATAATGTATTTAACCTCTTCTTTCTAAACATGATTACCAGTAGAATCTTACACAAAATGTAAGAAAATGTGACAACAGAAAGTATCTGTCAACAGCTAAAGACATCCAGCACCAGACCCCTTTCAGATGTTTAAATTTAAGCCACAATCATCATATGTGAATGCAGTATTTTTGTTAACCACAGTATTACATTTAAAAATATCCTAAATTTCTGATAGAGACATGGGTACTCAAGACTAAAAAAAATAAATTAAAAAATTATCAAAGCCAAAATAAATCGAAAGAGTGCTTGAGGAAATTCAATGAAAAGGAAAAAGGACAGCAACAGAAATCTTTCCTAAGAGTTTGCACATCTTTTACTGAAGAAGAAAATCACAGCAACCCACATCTATATTCAAAGTCACTAAATGAATTCTAACATATCAGCAAAATACAGATTGATAAAAATAGAAATTAAAGAAGAGGTATTTTCTACATTACCATGTGTATATAGCACAATTCTAGAATTCTGAATTTATTTCATCTAGATATATTTTTAAGTCTTATAATTGAGCTTTAAATCCTGTACTTACAGGAACCAAAACTTCCATTTCAGCAATTTATTCAAAAAAATTTTTATATTAAAAATACAATTAAATCCTTGATTGAAAATATAAATGCCACCAGCACTATGGGCCAGAGAGACTCTCTGCCACTGACCAGCAAAATTCCTTACACATCACACACACATGAGTGATTGATTGGGTGACCTGAGCACTCACAGGCTGTTGGCAGTGACAGGACCTGTCCTTCCCAACCAGCTGGTTGAGCTACCGAGTTTCTGGCCCGAAGAACAATACTCATATAGTCCATAGGAAAGCACAAAATCCATGGAACAGGCAATAAGTAAAATGTTTCCTCACCCGGGAAATTCTTAGTTGGTCTAATTGGTGTTGGGTTTATTTTCCAAAGACAAGAGCTTATTGGTGTGGAGGTGGGCAATGGGAAGATGCAGGGAACTACAAAATGCTATTCCCATTTGTAAGCCTATCAAATTCTACTGGTAAGGCCCTTAGCTGTATGGGCATTCTACAGAAACCTATTGCACTGAATATTTGTGTTCGTCTTATCTGTGTTCGTCTTTGCTTTCTTAGTTATTCTCCAGGAATAAAGAAAGAAGTATATACAGAACAATTTATGAACGGTTTTGAGGGCATATGGGTATCTAAACAGCCTCTATTTTGTATTTAGTATTTTGAATATTTCTAATTACATAGTTAACAGCATCACTTGTAAGAAACAATTATAGATCAAAGAGGTATATTCATAATTATTATAAATTATCAAATTATTAATGGGCATCTCATGATCCTCCAAGAACTCTAAAACAGTTGTCAATATAAAATCAATATAAATCACATACAGTTTATATGCAGCAAAATATCAAAGTTCCCAACATCCCTTTAGTTTAATGTTTGTTTAACTCCCTTCTCCACAAGGGTTTCAAGAAGAAAGGTGGCAAGTGCTTCTGCTAGTACTCCTTGCTGCTCTGTGTACTGCTCTGCTTTGATTTTAAAGGAGGAGACAAAGGGATTCCCAAAACACCATTATATGAAATCTTTCAATCGACAGCAAAAGTCAAAGGATTCCACATGTAGCTGTACCCATGGCACAACTACTTACCACAGGTTTCAGAGGGGAAAGGCAGCTCTTGGTAGCACTTTTGCACTTTACAAGACCTTGCAATTAAGATCTGCTTCTGAGGCATTCAAATTCACCCTCTTCCACCTCCAGATCTTACCTTTTTCACATTCTCTCACACAGAAATCCCAAAAGGTTGTACTTGATTCATTGCTGAATCAAAGTGTCTCATTCTGAAGAACTGCAACTGTTCTGTGCCTGCATGCTGTATCTATACTACTCAAAAAGCTAAACACATGCTTGACTCTTCTTTTCCACAGTTTAATTTGTCTTGATCTTGTTATCAGGCTAGAAGATCACAAATTAGCATGCTAGTATGCCTTATTGTACTATTCTCCCACACCAAACACTGAGAATTATGCTTGCATCTAAAACTTGAGTTGTGGTTATTGATTATCAGGAAATGCAGCTCTACATACATCTGATGATGCAGAAAGTTTCAGTCTTATCATCAATATGAATCATTAAAGGTGGAGTTAGGAAATCCTCTTTGATGTTCTGTATTATTCTGTATTTGATGTAGTCTTTTCTATATTGGGCTAAATAAGCTTGTTCAGCAAAAAAATCCGTTTTTATCTGCTCTTTTATCTCTTTTATCCCAACTTTATTCCTTGTTGCTCTAACATACTCTATTGCTAATTACTACATTACTGACTACTACTAATTGCTATATTATGTAACTGGACTTCTCTGCCTTTTTGTAGGTCATTATTTTTTTCCTAATAAAACAAATAAAACGAGTCTCAAGATACTTAGAGGTTTAAATGTGTGTCAGCTAGTTGTCAGTCTCTGTTTTACCTTTGTTCCTAAAGAAAGCCATAGCTTTTCATTGTTGCAACTCTACGTAAATACAGCTCCCTTTAGCTTGACATCAGTGATCAGACCTCTCTGTAGTGGCTAACATTGGCCTGAGTTAATGGAATTCTCTCCTGATTCTATACTGATTTCACACTGATTGCAAACACTTCTAGAGTTCTATATACCAGAATCACCTTCCTTCTTTTTTTCTCAGTAGCAACAGAGCTTTTTAACTCTCCTCAGCTGAGATCCACTGTGCATGTTCCAGTCATGGGGCAAGGAGAGAGGAATGACAGCATTTCTCATACCATTCAATCCTAAATTTGTCAGCAGGAATTCCTGTATCTGAGCACTGGTGGGAATGGCCAGGGGAAGCTGTTGCTCACCAAACATAGCACTACAAATTTGTTTGCCAGAATGGTGGGAGTATGAAGCAAGAAGCAAGGCAGAGAGGTTCAGAGAGGTTTGATGAGGTAGTTTGGGAAGTGACTCCAAAAGCCAGTTCTACAAAATATGAACTATGTGAGTCCAGCATGTGGCTCACTCAGCTCCTGTCTTGGCCCTTCCCTCTCCACAGTACATCTTGATTAACAATTTAGAACTGAGAAGCTTAGTTCTTATGCAAAACAATATGCAAAACTAGCCACAGAAAGATTCTTGAGGGAAATTACACAAATCAGGCTGGTGTTGCAGAGGCACATTATGGTAAATGGCTAATTTTACCTCTGGTGGAACACTCTTGTGCTACTGAGCGTTTTTTCTTTATTTCCATAATGGAGGTTTTCCAGTATATTAGCATCTACCAGCACTGCAATTCAGACTTTAGTATATATCCTATTTAGTACAAGTTTATTAGTACCAAATAAGCAGAAATAAATAGTTGCTCCAATACCAGAAATTAATTTACCTAATCCTTAGTGCCTACAATGTTTTTCTCTCATCTGCTTAGCTGTAAATATTTATATGAAAGTTAATATATTACTTGCTTTCCGTATGTCTGTCCTGAAACCACACTTCAGCAGCTTCTGAAGGAAGTTATTTAAGGGATTGTCTTTTGCACCCTACTAAACTAATCTATACAAAATATTATGGAAGCAGAATAGTTATTATTCCAAAAATAATGAGGCATGTTTAAGAATAAGAGAAACACAATCTTTATCAATCAGGAGGAAAAAATATAAGAGAGAATCAATTTCATATTTCAGCAGCTTCTAAGAACATTGAGGTCTGGAACTAAACTTTTGCCACAAACTTCTTAATGTATGACTATGCACCACAGAGGGGTATGTACCTTCCTTTAAAGCCTCTAGTACTGACTTCCAGAGGTAGAACAAAGCTAGAGAAATGGATAATACAGGATGCCTATTTTAATATTTCAATATTTAATAGAACTTGCATTTTTATAGCTTTGCCTTCTCAGCAAGGAAAGATATTGGATATTTTTTCTTAACTTAAAGTAGTCAAGAGGGACATAAAGATGCTGTTGACCTGTTGACTTCTCTTTAAAAAAAAAAATAGAACAGAAAAGGTAAAAGAAAATTCTATGTGCTGGCTTTTCTGAATGTGGCTTAATGCCTACTTAATGATATTTTTCTCAGGCAAGGCACTCATGAGTGCCTGCTTGTGCCAGCTGAGAAGTCTGAAAAAATCAAAGTCACTGTATACTGTACAGAACATTTCAGTCAGCATTTGACATATGTGTTTCAGTTCATGATTTCAAAAGAATTTCTGTAGAAACCAGGTAGATAAATTTTACTTACTTGTTTTCTGTCTCTAGATAATATAGGAATTTAATTAAGGGGAATTGAAGCAGTGGTAGTAAAAAAGTGAAGACAGAACTCTCATATGGCTTATGAGAGTTATGGTTCTCACATGGCTTTGAAACTAAACAATTTTAAGAATGCATGTTGAATTACTACATATATGTGTATATTCAGTGTCTAGTTCCACAGGTTTGTTGATTGAATAAATAACTCATTTTCAAGTACTGAAACTACACTTAAGCAGAAAAGTAAATTAACTGTTTATTTCTGGAGACATTGTTTGATGTGTGCAATAAATAAACCACCATATTCATAAAAGAATTCCATTTATAATTTTCCTCTTTAATACATTCCAATAATACTGAAGGTAAAATTTTAATTAAAAAGATAAAATATGTAGAGTGAGGCCCAATAATATGGTGTAGGTGAAATGGCAAAACAAGGGTAGTAAATACTTCCTTAGGTAGTCATGTTCTATTTAATTCCTTTACATGAGAACCAATTTAATCTGCACCAGTCCTACTTCTGACTCAAATTTCAGTTAAGCAATGAGGGAGCAGGAAAATCAGCAGATTAAGTCTGGTTATACATACAATACATAAAGCCATATTTTTTTGGTACATACAATCACAGCACTTACGACAAGGTCCACTCACAGTATTACGCTCATCTCTCAAAGGTAACACCTTTCAAAGCTGACAATATAAATACTTTGCCATAAGGGTCAAAATAAAAGAAACAGCTAAACACGACAGTATCCAAGTCCCTCTCACATGTTAATAAACATTCCTATGCCTTGTGCAGTTAAAACTACATTTGCAAAATACCCAAATAATCATGCAGTACATCTACAGAGTTTCAAAGTATCTCAAGCCATTTTCACTGTTTTGGTTTTGTCAATTCTATTTTCATTAACAGGGCTTTCCATTTGGAAACAGACTTTGCTAAAGCTCTTCTATTTTCCCACACTGAAATGTATATTCTAGAAAGTAATTGTATGAATTGTATTAGTCTACATTATCTGCAAAGCAAATAATTAATTATAATAGTAACTAATAATTAATAAATTTGATGTTTTATTTGCATTCAAATACTAAATGTCTCATTTTACAGTAGCTTTTCCAATCCTGGGAGCAAGGAAAAACAACCTGGAAATAAAAGTCTTAACCAGATATCTTTTCCGCAGCCAGATTTTATAGGTCAGAAGTTTCGTGTTTGCCACTTAAAACGTGACCTCAATTAATGAAATCTTTTAGAGGACACTAAATTATTTTTGTATAATAGAAATTTAAATTGAAAATATCTTGATTATTTTAATTAACACACTCTATATGACATGACCCTGTTCCAGATAGCAGGAAATTTTGGATAGTATACTTAAGGTTATACCACTACGTAGATATTCAGATTCTTGGCAATCTGCCACAGCTGGGGTAAAAGCTTTTGTTGGTGTATAAAATGCTTTTCCAAGTGCTAAAAAGCCACTATTAAACTAAGTAACACTGCATCTTCCAGTATTCAATAGACCAAGATGTTCAACTCTGTTCAACTATAAGAAAGCCATGAACAAGTTTCAATAGCTCTCATGCCATCTGTCACTCAATAAACATCTTTTTTCCTTCTCTTTGAGTTTTTAAATCATGGCACTATTGTTCATTCTGATAGACAATTACACTGCTTTTTTCATTTGCTTTAACTTTTCCTTCTTAAATTTTAATAATCAAGAACACTATGTGTTAAGAGTTTTGCTGTATATTTCCAAAATTTTATTATAGACACACAAGAAACTTTTACTGAAGAAACAACCTGGCACTCATCTATTACTTTCTAATAGGATGTTGATATTTCATTTTAGCATATTTTGTTGCTTTTCAAAACAAAACTCCCTTGCCTTAGAATGATAATCTTGTTCCAGCCTGGAATCTGATCCTGCTACCTGTTTGTACTTGCTCATTTTCATTTGGCGATTCCTTTCTTCTACATCCAGTGCACCTGTTAAGTTAAAAACAGAAGGGAAAAAAGTAAATAAATACACAAGCAGTCATCAATTCCAAGGTTAAAATTATGCTCATGGAAGTTTTAACAGAAAGAGATGAAATTTGATTTACTTAAATTCCGTGCATATAATTTTAGTTCCTGAATTATGATTTTCCAGAAAACCAATAAGTTGTAACAGGAGGAAAATAGCAGATAAGTATTTCAGCAGAATCTTAATATGTTATATTAGCTACACAATTCAAATAAAGCCAACTTTGTGAAAAAAAACTCAATATAAATGAAACACAATGTTCCCATGGAATATAATTTTACTATTTTAAGAATATTCAAGAGAAATTGAGTCTTTTATTTAATAAGGAGGAATGCAAAGACAACTTGCTTATTTTGGGTAGAGATTCTGGTTCTGCATTTATTATAGTCTGACATATCAAATTATTAATCAAGTAACAGCCACAGACTAGCAGACCTTCTATTTAGTATTTGAGTATATTCTTAGTATGCTCAAAAAATTCAAAGAATGACTAAAGGAAACTTAAAGAGCCACCCAGTGGCATCACTGTATTACATTCTAACGGAACACAATCCAAGAACAATTTCAGGATTCGTTTGTCTTGGATAAAATACGTGATTAGTTTCAGTCAGGGATGGGGTATCACTACGTGACTCAGGCAGTAGCTGGTTTCAACAAACTGGTACTGTACCACGATTTACAAGTAAACTAATAAGGAAGTAAGTGCCAAAGCTGAGGTGAAAGACTGAGAAATTGAAAAATGACAGGAAGACAACAGCTCAGAAAAGAGTTTCAAACAAAATTTAATTAGCTATCATACACACACAAGTATGATTCTGTTCCACTTTAACCTGGTGTAAGTCAGGAATAAATCATTATCCACCAAATGCTGAAAAGCATTCATTTTGAATGACATTTGTCTTAAACTATCCATAATTTTAATGCAAAAGTTGTCTAAGATAAAAATTTCAGAATCCCGCTAATCATAAATAGAAGTTTCTGTATATTGTATGAATTGAACAATATGGACTGTATTTATGGAACTGAGATGGGAATATTAGATTCCAGTGTACTACAGAAACCTGGTTTAAACTCTAAACCTCAGTTGTAAGTCATAATCTAACAGCAAAGTGGGGCTTGGCACAGAACCTGGGCCTCTCAGCTTTGCATTTTCTTTCTTGAGAACAATAGGGGTAGTGGCACATTCTATGGGAGCTGCCTGGTAGATGTTGTGACACTTCACAGGAAATCCGGAAGGATAGGAAGTAAATGCAAAAACACTAAGCTGTTCTGTTCTCTATAAACACTGGCTTCTAGTTTTTGAATTCTAACTCTCTATCTTTACACTACAACAACATGAAAGAAAAGACTTCATCAAAAATTCTAAGAGAAATTAAAATTAAGAAAAAATAATGAGAAAGAATAAATGGTGTTTTATAGGGAGAAATAAAATTTAAAAGGAGAGCAGCAAATGAAAATTTCTAAAATAAAATACAGTCCATTTTTTCTATCATGATTTTCCTCAACCATTACAGAAACCCATAGCAGCGTTTGTCAATTTATCATTAAGATGAAGTGACTTTTTTAGGGTCTAGTTTTAAAAGCTCTATTTTTTTTCCTCTTGAAAACAAAAATTTTACACTGGAAAATATTTTCTTTTTTCAATGACAGAAGTAACACATACTTTTTTTGAAGTAAAGTACTCCAGCCTCCTCTGAAAGAAAGAAATCATCTTTTGCTGAAATCAAAGTCTTCTTGTAATTTCTCAGTAATGTAAGAAAGGAGACATTTTTCACAAAAAGGGACATTTTTTCAATTTTTCTTATGTTTTATTATGAAATCATGGCATGTTTTCTTTTTCTCCAGACATTCTGCCAAATTTCAGGAAATTGCAAGTGAAGAAATAACAATTCCTGAGCATAAATTAGAAATTTCACAATTACTTGAGAAAATATTCATTTTTCTCTATGATCAGTTGGCAAAGTGAAAGTTGGATTTCCACAAATACAATTGCCTATGATACGTACAAAGTATGTCACTCAAAAGGGGAGCATAAGATATAAGGCCTTGGTGTGAGTCCTCTGCAATAAAACAAGCAAAATTTGTAGCTTATTTTTTCTCAAGAGAAATTTTTTATCAACAGAAAAATTTTGAAAAAAAAAATTACATTCCCATAAAACCTTATTAAAGGAAAATCTAACTTCCTTTGTATTTTTGAAACTGTCTTTAATAAGTGAGTGAATTCAGTTATGTGCAAAAAGAGGAAAACCCGAGGGCAGTGGATAGTTGATAATGCAGAAGACAGCTCTGGCTCTGCTGTACATGGAACTGACGTGCAGAAGGAGAGTGCAGGGTTACTGTGTGCCCCGGGCTGAGCTCACTGTCACTTCACCCAGATGCAGCTGTGACCTGCATGGCAGCAGGAAAGGCTGGAGAGTGTCATGGCACTGCTCATTCCCGTGGTCCAGCATGGAAGCATGTCACACTAAGTGGTGGGAATGCAGGGCCATCATCACCTTCACTTCTGCTGGCAAATCTCTGCTCAGCTGACACCTATGTGGGAGGGTTTAGCAGGAGCAGAAAATACTTCTAGAGAGTTCAGTAACTGTCTGGGTGCATTAGAAACTTCAGCTTTTAACGTGAGTTTGGTAAGCAGGGCAGAACATGAGTCCTACTCTGAGGACTCCACTGCAGTCAGGAGCTGTTCATGGAGCATGTGTCTGCAAACCAGGACTGATCTGAATCCAACCATTAGGTTATCAACAGTGATTAAAATGTAAGAGCATAAGCTTCCTCACACCACTCAGGGGCTGACTGAGCCCTTGTGTTATTAGATCCTGAGCTGGAGCCCAGTACAACACATTTCCAGGACTATAAAGACTGGCACTAGAGAAGTTAAAGCTGCTTCTGATACACTGAAGTGCCAATGTATCAAATGTAAGAAGATTTTTACACACACACAATCTATCAAATTGTATACAACCAAATTTTGGCCAGGTAAAATGAGCATTTCTGCTTGAACATCCTTCCAGAATTTTGCTTATAAACAGTAGTTGTGCCTCCAACCGAAATATCCAATGAGACACTCAAATTCCAGCCATACGAACAAAAAATCAAGACTGAAGGGAAGAACAAAGCCTGGTGCTGCTCACCAGGCATAACTGGGGTCATTGCACTGTAGGCAACATTCTGGAGTTTTGATTATTTTCAACTCTCTAACATTAAAAACACATGGCCTGAAGGTTAGTTCAATGGGCACAAGGCAATTCCTGGTTGACAGAGAGACAACTGCTGATTCATTACCAGCCATTTCCCATATTTTCAGAAGAGAATGTGCTGAGGGGAAGCAATATAACTACAGAGCAAAGACTGCTGAAATGGCAGAGTAAGGCACAGAAGTACTGTGCAGTGCAGCCCTGAAATCTCTCAGATCCACAAGGACTGCAGTGAGAGATGGTTGTGCTAGAGCTTAGCTCTAGTGACTACAGTAAATTAAACCTTAGGCCACAGGAATTTGACCCTTGTTTTTATCTATGGAAATGTAACCACTAGACAATGAACCATAATTTCAACTTTAGCTATAGGATATTTTGTAAAAAAAGTAGGGAAATTTCTCAAGACACAGACAGAAGGGTGCCTGGAGGCAACAAGCAAGGCCCCAATTAAGAGGCACCCAGTTTGAACTGTAACTACTATTGCCTATTAAACATAGTAGAAAAAGAAACTCTGCTTGATTCTTTTACTGAAGTGGAAGCTAGGGATAAACCCTATTGAGGTAAAATCCACATAATTCCCACCATGGTCTAGGTGGTGGCTGTATAATTCCATTCCTATAACAGGACTCAGGACAGGCACTAAAATCACTGCTTCAGCTTCAAATAAAAACAATTATTTTCATATTTTAACTTGAAATAAGCTAAGATGAAACACGATTCAACTACTTCACCACCAAAGTGAAGGGTTGTAATCAGTGATTTGGATAATACCTAACTTTTCATAACCCCTGAGCTGCTCACTGAGTCACAGGTTTACAAGGAGATGAGCAATCATTGAATTCAGCCTAGAGCTAAAGACTGTTATATTATTTGCTCTTCAGGTCAAATACTGGCTACTTTCTAGGGTAAGGCTCTTCAGCTGATAGCCTGTGAGCCACACCAGAGACTAAAGGGACAACAAACTGGCCTTATCATCCGGATCAGCCTAAGGCAGACTATCTGGTTAAAAATCAAAATAAAACCATTCTTTCTTTCACTGTCTTCTCCAGTGGGACTTATTAAAGCATTCTAGTTCCCAGAGATGCTGGTGATGGAGATCCTATACCAGGATCTGAATTTGGAAAAGGAGTTTGCTGTACAGCGAGGCTTCTGTGGCACAAAGAGTTAAAGGGAACCTGGTATGGAAGAAGAGTGGAGTTTCCCTTACAATATTAGAACAGATTTAGTTTTGAATACATACAGACAAAAGGGATAGAAAATTAGGGAGGCACAGCCACTAAGGCATGGGGAAAAACTCATGATGAGGGGACTAAAGTCTGATAAACACTGATATTTTGGAAATCAAAAATCAGAAAAACGTGTGCAGGTGAGCACACTCTGTGTCTGGAGAGGGGAGGACAGAACGGAGGTCCTAAAGTGTATGATATCTGCATTTAGCTAATTCTGGTCTCTTTCTTACCATTTCTCACCCTTATCTGATACCCTTAAAATAGCAAAGGAAATAAATTTGGGAAAGCCCTTTCTTAGGTTCCATTTCCTAGTGTCTATTTTGAAATCCACAAAATACATTAAAATTGCACTCCAACTCTTTGCTACATATTTGCTTAAACATAACAGATCAAAGAACTTAAGGGAAAAACAAAAAAATATTTTAAATAAGTCACCCTACCTGTATCCCCATTCTCTGGATCTGTTTTCTTTTCTTCTACAAACAAATGAAAGCAATATGAAAAGCAAAAAGAGGGGGAGAGAAAAAAAATGCAGAAATAATAATAAAAGTAATATAAAATGCATTAAAAAGGAAAACATTAACAAAACTCACCAAATTAATATAACTTGAAGAATTTAGTCAACCAACCAAGTATGATGCTCTAAATCTAGAGGCATATTCACTGCATGCTAGGGTATATATTTGTGTACTCTTGTTGAACATTTACTGAAGGGAACCCATGGATATTTTGTGCACTTCCAGAATCATTAACACACTCAAGAAAGAGAGAGCAAGGCAGCTGTCAGGTAGAGTTACTTTCCAGTTTCCTTGATCGGGATGACACAAAAATAGAAGTAAAAAAAATTTGCTCGTGCTGTAGTTTTTATGCAGTGCACACACAAGATGCAGTCTAATGGTTCAGACATAAAAATTGAATGTGTCAGAATGGGTTTTGGCAATTACTTTAAATCTTCATTGGTTTAATCAATTCTCATAGCTTCTACAGGTTAAAAGGTTTAATAATGATATTACTGGAACTTGTCTTAGAGTTAAAAATATGAAGACCAAAAGACACTACAATCAATACTCAGAACCCAGTTCATGCACATAAACTCAGCTGACTGACGCCAACAAATACTCTGAATACATATCAAAGTTTGTAAATGGCTCAGGGCATTCATTTGTCACAAAGAAATGAAAATACATTGGATCCCTATAAAATAATTTGGCAGATCATAAATAATCTGAAATCCAGTTTTGGTAAATAATGTGAAAGAATTTTAAGTCAAATGAAATTTACTTTAATTAGAAATACATTAACTTTGAAATAGATTTTGTTTTCTTTTCAAAATTATATTAAATTCAATTAAAACAATCCCATGAATATGGAGCAACAGGCCCCAAGCTACACACCAAAAACAGTATGCATTACTAGAACTAAATATTTTTCCAGTTATTGGTTATTGAGGATTGCTCAAAAAATTATGATCTAATTTACAGAACACAGACTGAAGATGAAAACAAGAGCCGTTGTATTTTAAGGAAATACCATTTTGTAGGTGGGTATCAAAGCAGAGGATGTAGTCAAACTCAGAGAGAAATCATACTCAAGCAAGGTAGAATCATAAGAAGGAAAAATGTGTTCCTGCAGAGAGCATAAATAATATGCTATACTTCAACAGGATCTGGCTTCCCATCGTGTGTGGGATCAAGATTATTGTTCTGCTGGAAATTTCTAGTGGAACCATTAGGCAAATCAATGGGAAACAGATATGGCAGGTCATAAACCTGCACTTTCAGAATCAGTGGGTATTGAACCAGTTCTTGGAACTTCTCCCATTCCCTGACCTTCCCTGCCCCATACTCTACACCATTTTTAAAAAAGGCTTTTTGCATTCTTCTGAGTTGGTCTTTGGGCAGCCTGGCCTTACTATCTCCTGGGCTGTGGATAGTGCTAGGAAAATAGCAAAGAAGGATAGTTTTGTGTCATCTTGACATTTTATGAGTTTCCTGGGTGCAAGTCTGCTGAGGTTTTTCTTCCCAGGGGAAAGCTCACTTTCTCAGCACAGAATTGTATAAACATATCCCTGAGCTGTGTCTTTCAAGGACACAGGTGGTGTTTTTCTGCCCTGTCTCTGGATATGGGAGACGGGGGTTTTCTTTCTTTCAGCCAATGATGTGGAGAACTGTTATCACTGAACTGTAAGCATTCTAGCGTTCTTGTACTGAGCATGAAGAAGTAAGCATCTGAGCTCTGTACCTGGGCACATAATAGCCCAAGCCTTCTGAACAATGGAATAATCTTAATAAATTATATTAATCCTGATATTGGAGTCAGAAAATCCTGTTTCACTGTCGGGCCACAACAATAGTTTTGTTTGCTTTTCAACCTTTCAATTTCTTTTAATTTTCTTTTAGTTTTAAATTGCTGTTACCAATACAAAATCTACAAATGAGTCTTCTACTGTTGCGTTATTTTCTAAAGCAGAAAGCAATTTGATAGCAATATCACTGATCCAACATAATGCACAATAGAGGAAAGTTATCAAGTCATTAAAACACCCTTGAGCTTGAGCTCAGAGAGAATGATGACATTTCTAAGTTGGTCCATATGCATAGTGAAAAGAAATCTTTACTTTGCCTAAATACTATCTTAATATCAAAATCTTATAAAGGGTAATTAATTTTTGAAAGGCCTAGAAGTCCATTCATCCTTATGTCTAGACATCTTTCAAACATGTATCTTTAAATAAAAACATTATCAAAATAAAGAAGTTTGAAACCTGTCCAGCTTTCACTCATTCTTGTTCCAGCTAAGAAAGCATATAGAAAAATGTTTTCAAACGGGCCTGTAGAAATTATTATCATAGCGTTAGCAAACACAAAAGTCTATTTAATTCTTGAATTTTAAAAGTGTAATTGAAGTTCTGTGACAAATCTCTACAATGGATATATTCTTTAGATTTTTAGTAGAAAAGTCAACACAGTGCATGCTACTCTTCAAACTGAGGTTTTGGATGTATTGTGAAGAGCTGTCTGAAGAAGTACTAGAAAGGACTGAAGACTGAATTGAGAAAGATCTTATGTGGTGGAAGCAGTAGAACTGAACAAAATTGATGTGATCAATTTACCAAGTAAAACAGTATTAACTTCTCAGCAGCAAAGATCTTCACTGCAGCTATGGGCCGATCCATCACCTCCAAAAGAATTCAGAGCAGGTTCAGGATGCTGATACTAAAGTAATTAATGCTTTTGTTTATAATGTATTCAAAACAGAAAAGCTCTAAGGAGCCTTAATGTCTTGAAACTGCTGAAAACCCATAAATCACTATGAGATTATTTTAAAATGTCACAAACCGAAAAATATGAGATGACAAAGTCACCAGTCATTCCTAAAAAATCTTGATCTGATTTTTTTTATGTATGACCAGTATCACCACATTAGTCAGTAGTTTTCTACATTACTTGATTTAACCTTGGTTTACGAAGTGAAAAGCATATATTGTGTCCTGGGGTGTAATGATCTCAGTTCAAGAACTGAGTTTTTTCACAGCTATGTACTTTGGAGAAAATAAATAAATGCTTTAATGAAGGAGATATTTCTGCACATTACAGAAAATAACTGTGTTTTCCACTTAATCAGAATATAGATATATTTAAGTATATTGATGAAATATAGAAATGAACTATAGATAGAGAGAGATTTAAATGCTAAAATAGACTCTCTCTAAACCTTCTTCTACCATCACAGTAGACATTGCTATTATAATGACCACTGACATTCTATTTAGTAGTAGACACAGCCATGCTCCATGGTCTAACTCCTTGTTTTTTCTAGCTGGTCCTAACATAGCTGAGAGATATCTAACAACCTAACATGCATCTGGAAGACAAAATGAATAGAAAAGAATACAAGAGCCTCATTCAAGACTTGTCAAGAACTAAAACTGATCTAAAATGGCCTTGATTTTCTTGGAAATGCCTTAACTCAATGAGCTTTGCTCTTCTGATGGGTGCCTGGAGGTGCCAGGGCCCCATCAGACTTCACCCACATCACACCAAGAAGTCTCATGTAGCAGGGACTCCAAGTTCCTTGGAACAGAACATGTCCATCTCTGTGCATGAGAGAATAGAATAACAGTTCCACAGGAGAAGCAGAATAGCAAATTTCTCCCTAGTCATGGATACTGATAGCAGAATTGAACAATTGCTCAAAAATTACTGATGGCAGCATCGAACAATTGCTCAAACTTGCTGGCTTCCTGTGAAGATGAGGGGCAGCCTGACTCTGCAGCCTTAAGGTTATAGCTGAGAGGTGCTGAGCTACCCAGGGTTTCTCCCTTCTCTCACAGCTGACTGCTCAAAACTTAAAAGTTAGATCCTGTTTCTGTCTTGACCTTTCTCTTCTTGCTCACCTGGAATCCAGGTGAATGAGATTTGCATAAACTAAACAGAGGCCTAAAATAAATCTTGACTTCCTTGCTTTGAAATAAAGAAAAATTGCAGCTTCCAATGCTGGAGGATACGCATGTCATTGCAAGAGACAGATATAGAAGTCCTTGTTTGTTTCTGAGTTTAGCCATACAATATGACAATGACATATTTTTCATATTTGCAGACACTATCAGCAATATGACTAGGAATTCTATTTATACAGCGGATAAATTAGCTCTTATATGCTTTATTGAAAATTTAGTCTGATTTCTCAAGGTAGTCCAAATTATTAGTAACATTTTTTTTTTAAATCAAATATACATGTAGTACCCTAACTTTGGGTAAGTACTCCAAAAAATGCTAGCTGAATTTCTTACTAGAGATTTCTCTTGAAATGCTATTCATGAGACTATAGGAAAATCAATTTTATTCTGAAAAAAATCCCTGAATCAACATCACAAAATCACAGAATATTCTGAGCTGCAAGGGACCCATAAGGATCATTGAAGTCCAACTCCTGGCCCTTTACAGGACAGCCCCAAGAGTCTCACCATGTGCCTGAGTGCACTGTTCGAACACTTCTTGAACTCTGTCAGGCTTGGTGCTGTCACCCCTGGGGAGCTGTTCCTGTGCCCAGCCACCCTCTGGGTGAAGAACCTTTTTCTGATATCCAACCTAAACCTCCCCTGACACAGCTTCAGGCCACTCCCCTGGGTCCTGTCACTGGGACCAGAGAGGAAAGATCAGCATCTGCCCCTCCTCTTCTCCTCACAAGGAAGTTGTAGAGTTCCACAAGGTCTTCTCTCAGTCTCCTCCAGGCTGAGCAGACCAAGTCACCTCAGTCATTCCTTGTATGGCTTCTACTCAAGCCCCTGCACCATCCTCATAGCCCTATTATCAAATCAGGCAAAGGAAGGAAGATTGTCTCCTAAAAGAAAATTATAAAATGTAGAAGTATTTGCTTTGAACATCAAAATTTGCCAGTTAAAGGTCTTCTACTCAAAGGATTACATTTCCTCCTGTTTGCTCAGCTATTCAATTCGAATTCTATCTCGAAGGAATTAGCTCTAAATTTTGTCATTCTGGCTTTCAACAGTGTGAAAAATATAACTGCCTAACTGCTACAGGTCTAGCAAAGTATCAGATGCTGTGATATAAATGGTTACTGAACTTCAGGCCTTTATGTCCAATTTGTGGCAAATATAAAAACAGTACAGTTGCAGCAAACAAGTTCTTTCCAAGTCTGTGATCCACATCACAGACTGAATGAAAAAATAATTAATAGTTTTTGAAATTTTCTTCAACTTAATATCACTTATATATTCTTGATGCCTAATATTATTGTTTAAATGTGACTTATTGCCCTTAAAAGGGCATGCTCAAAAGACTACTCCAGCCAGCCAGCTTCCTAGCAGGGAACATGGCTTCACATTCCTGTTTTCTATTTGAGGATTGCTTGATGGCTTTTTTCTTTTGGTTTTTTTTTCCTTGTTGGTTTCAAGCTTGACACACTAAAGAAAGACTACAACCCAGGGGACATTTCTCGTCACTTAAATAAATTTTTATCACAATGCTAAAAGCATGCTAACAATGTTTCTTTGGATTATTTGCAGAATACATGGCACTGTTTAGTAAAAGAACTGAATAAAATGGTGTAGTAATCTAAACAGGGAAGTTTAAAAATCTCTACAATCCTGGGCTTATAAATTGACAGGGTCAGCTAAGGTCTCCACCATTAGGTACAGATCAGTACAGATGCTAAAGGACAAAGATGTTTTTAAGCAAGCTGGAAAGTTCTATTTTGCATATTTATTAAAATTATGAGTAGGGCTATGGCTAGCCCTTTTTTTAATACTGCCTAGATCCTTTTCCATGGTGATTTTTGCAGGGTAGCTGGGGGTGTTTTTCTGTGCCTCATACAAAGGTGAATACACACTTTGGTGGCTTTCATAAAATACTGAGGCCTATGTGGAAAAAAGCATGGAAGAAAGAAGCAGTAAGTCATATATTAGCTAAAACATCCCATTTTGCTTCTCCCAAGAATTCTGGCACATCCTCCCTATATGAATGACATGAAATAGGACTTTAAAAGTGTAAAATAAAAATATCTTATATTCTGTAGTCATAAAAATCCATTCAGATCAGCCATGCTATAAACTCTGCATTGTTTTCAGGAAAACCTGAGCACAGTTTTATTATGAAGCTTTCCAACATCCTGTTTGCCAAGCATGCTTCTCAGAGTTCCCACCATTGGTACACTCCACAGCATAACCACAGAGAATTTCACATTCTGATACAGCCACTTCCAATCATAGGCATAAACATTTGGTAATAATTATGCCTCTGCTTTCAGAAAAGCTGACAGGTATTGATAGAGATTCTTCAGCCATCCAAAGAATGCAAGACATCTTCATTAGCATCTGAATAACTAGAAAGATGGTCAAAGGTTCAACCAAAGAACACAAAATCATCACCTGCATTTAGAACTCAGAATAGTTACAAATTAAACTACCAAACATTTTGCAAAATTATGCTGTCATTTTAAGTTACATAATCTGATGTTTTTACTATTTTAGCTTCAGCAGATTGATCATCAGCCTTTATTTTTGTGTTTTAGTACAGATGGCTACTTCGGAAGTCTTTGGTTTCTGGCTTTAATTCTAAACAAAATAAAAAATAAGGACAAAGAGCCGCCCAGCCATCCAGTATGATACATCTATTACTATGCTAAATACCTACAGATTGAATTCAGAGTTTACAAAATTAGACTGAATTTAGAGTTTACCCTTTGGGTTTTGTTGACCAAATACAGATGTAGATGCTTTAAATGTCTCTTTCACATGCTAAGGCACCAGATTTTAAACAAGCCTGTCAAACTAAATATCACAGAAGTGTTCAGAAGATGCACAAGTAATTTAATCATATTTGTGCTAAAATATTTCAAATCCTACCCAGAAATGTGTTTTCAATGTAAGGAAAATGGAAACAGAACAAGGCATCATCCTGCTCTTTAAAGGAAAGTGTGTCACAGAATAGGAACTAACGCAAAAGCAGAGGGGTGTCATGTTCTGTTTATAAAGGGTAAGTATATCACAGTAGATTCACTCTTGGCAGACTTGACAAACCTCTTACCTTACAGTTCTGTAAGATAAGAACAAATTAAAGGACCTTTGCTCCCTGTCTTCTACTGTAGCTGATTTCTTAAACACTCTGAACTGTACCATTTTTTTGTCCTTGTTTTCTCCTACAGAAAATTTGCCACACCCTTTCACTGTTTGGCCCTCCACTGTCCAGGTTCATGAGCTCTTCCAATTTGGTCACTCATCCTTAGTAGAGTTTGTTAGTTTATGCAGGCTTCATTTCCATCAATCATGTTATTACAAAGAAACTTCATAATAAAACACCCAAAAAAATGGTATTTCAAAGCCCTTGTCTATTTGAATTTCACTCTGAAAGTTAACAAAAACTCTAATAAAGCCTCTGTATGCTCTTAACATGACAGTTTTACGCCAGAGGTTGCAAAAAAGGACTACAATATCTATTTCCCTGCCTTTCATGGCCCTTTAGAAATGGAACAGTCTCCACTATCTTCTAACCTTAGAAAGTTTAGAATGCCTGGGCACCATTATGCCACGCCTTCTCATCCTGGAATCAACCTAGAATTAATTACTCAGCACTTTTTCTGCTGTATGTGCACTGACTGCCTTTGTACTGGCATGGATCCAGCTTTCCAAAGTTTTGATAATTTTTTGGTCAGTTACTTGAGTCAGCTAAATCAATTGCTGGAATTCTGAAGAATGTTCTCTGTATTTCATATGTTTGAGGAACACAGTAAGTATTGCGTGCAATTGCCAATAATTTTTGGCACGATGATAACTGGTTGGTGTGACCCATCTTACAGATGAGAATGAAGATGTGTGCTTCTCACTGAGGCTCTTGGGCAGAAAAGGGCCCACTTCCACTTCTCCTGAATGGAAGTATTCTTCATGAAGACATGGGGGTGTCAACAGGCACACATCTGCTCAGCAGTTTTCACAATATCTAAACCTATGAAACATAGTAATTTCAAAAGTATGAAAACCCTGCATCTCAAAGCAGGTTTGTGAAAACCCTGTATTGCAAAGCTCCTCCTTCACCCAAGAAAAACAGAGTTTAATCATTAAGGATGTTATCAAGTTCTGCTGCTGTCAGATAACAAAATTTATATTAAAATACTTTTGCTTCTTATCTATCTGAACTTACTTTTGTGCTTGAGCAAAATATAGCAAATATACAGTAAAAGCTTTGCACACATTTTCATAAAACTTTTTGATAAAAAAATCTAGATTTTTTCAAGGAATAAAATTATATTTTTTCCAATTATAGATTATAATATCCAGAGAGAGGAAATTGCAACATTTTTTCTATTGCAACATATTCAGATATTTAGCTTTCACAAGACTTCTTGGTCTAATAACACTCAAATCAATAGCTAATCCTCTGGAATACATGAATGTTTGGTAGCATGAAAAATAAACTATGATAAATAAACTATGTGAAAACTATTCCCTAAGAAAACCTGTAAAGTGATATTCCAGGATTCACACTTCTTAAAGAAAATTCTAAAATAATGGGAAAACACTTTGTTCTAAAGTATGCCTTTGAAATGTCACCCTTGCTTTTTAGCTGTGCTCCAAGTGCGTTGTACTGAAACGTGTAACCTATTTTGTTACTCAGGCAAACATGGAAGAGGACTTCTTTCAAATGTACATCTGAAAATGTGTTACTATAGACACAACAATTTTCTCCTGAGTTTAAGGTCAGTAATAACAACTATTGCAACTGCAGCACTGATCATGATTTGCATTTGTGTGCTAGACAATTCATCAGTGCCTAATACATTTACTTAACACTCTGAGCTAAGCAGTGTTTTGCAGAACTGCAATGTCAAAAAAATTTAATAATACACAGTATTACCTACTTACATATGTTCAAGAATCACAGGTGATGAAAATACACATTCTTTTCTGACCATTTTAAGGTCTGACTTCTTCCAACACAAAGAGAGATATGGACTGATTCCATATTCTGATTTAATATATTGATTCAGTCAATAACTCAGAGGAAGGTTTTTGACTAAAAAAGCTTACAGCTTTGATTATGAACAGATAGGAAATGGGTCACCCAATCTTCTAAGTTCATTTTTGTAATAAAAGAGATTCAGAATCACTGCACAGGAACTGGCAGTGAATCATAAGCACAAGGTAAGTAAACTCAGTCTTTCTACAGCATAATGCATTAATTCCTAATAGTAGTGATTTACAAAAGAGGGATTTCAGAAAACCCTGCCAGTTATTTTCCCTATCCATACTCAACTTTTTTTACCCTGTAATTTTAGCTGTTTCTATCTTGAGATTTGTTTAACATGAAAACACAGGAAATAACATCTGCAAGATTCTGTAAAAACAATCTATGACCCTAATTAGGACAAGACCAGTACGAAAGGTAAAACTGAGCTCTGAAGGAGCCAGTCATAGTAGAGAAAAGACAAAAATGTTTCACTAAATATCACCTAAGTTTAATAGACCAGTCAATGTACCCCAAAACTTCTCCAGATTTGCTAACCTAAATGGCATCCAAGTGGCTTCTCTAATTTGTTGGGATAACAGCAGAGACACATGAAATTAATTAAAGCTTTTACACAGTAATTGTAAAATTTTAATTTTATACTGAATTTAATTAAGATAAACAGGAGAATTTTGCTGTTGTTCTACATACCACAACTGAACAAGCATGGAAGTGTGAACAAATACTGCATTTTCAGAGCTAGGATGCCTTGATAGATGTTAGTTCTCTGCCAGTAATATAAAGTACATGGAAAATTCAATAAAATGGCAGATTAAAATTTGTTATGAAAGAAACCGTAAGTAATGTACAATATGGAATAAAAGCTTCATAAACAATACAGCTAAGTGAGAACTCCTTCAATGTTCTGACTTCTTGCTCTCATATTGTCATAACTTTTTGATTTACACTTTTTGGCATGAGAAAAGAGCTTTCGTTCACTAAAAACTCTACTTGTCTAATTGAAACAGGTTTTATTCAAAAAGCTAAGTTTGAAATTCTAGTGCATGACATTCAACCTACTGAAATTATTCGGATTTGAAATTATATCCCCCCAGAGTCAAAAAGAACTGGTTATATAAGCGTTTCCACAGTTTTCGTAGCAGTTTTCAAATGCATAGATAAAACAAATTATAGATTGTTTTCATGTGTTAGCTGGAACTTTAAGGGTTAATTTTCAGATGATTTGAGATGGGAAATAAAAACTGATATGATAGAAATCAAATCAGTTTAAAGTCTTAAGGTATAGCCTACTTGTCATCAGTTTCGTCACTTTATTTTATAGAGTACATCGTTTATAGGTAATAGAAATTACGTAAGTGTCTTAAACTAAAATTCTTACACCTTGACAATATTTTGCCAGTATATTGAGGGGGAAGAGAGGGAAAAGTATGTGAGGTGAGCTGTGATAAAATCTATAGAAAAGGTAAAATGAAAAAAATAACACAGAGAAAAGCAGTAGAAGAGACAGACCTGAGTTTGTTCTCCTTGATGATTCCGCTTCTTCTGTGATCACATCGTGTAATGTACAGACATAGACAAAGGAGATGGGCGTGAGAGGATGTATTCAGAAGGTTAAAACTGACACTGAGGGAAAGGGCCAAAAATTGTTTTAGAGAGAAGTCTGCAGAGCAGAGTTAGTAAGTGGAGAAAAAAAATTAAAAAAATAAAAGACACTAGAAGAAAAAAGAAAGCTGAGAAAGAAGTGGTTAAACTACTGTTGTTGGAAAAGAACAGTAAAGACAGAGTTAGTATAGAAGCTGAGGAAATAATAAGAGTTATAACTGACAGCAAAGTCAATCCTTGTAATGATGCTGAAGAAAAAGCTGGATAGTAAAAGGTATGTTAACTAGCATAAACACTTTTGTTCATGACTGTTCAACTTTTTGAACATTATCTACTCGAATGCAAAAATTATTTTTCTCCTTCAAGTATTCAACACTCAGTTTAATGTTCAAGGGACTTCTATTGTTAGATTTTTCAATTATTAAATTATTGTAATTTATGCTGAACCAAACTTTAGATACCCAAAACAGAATTTGTTTTTTTTTTTTTTGCAAAAGTATGTACAAGCTCAGACATTTCAGAATCCACATAACACACTCTGGAAAGGACTGGATTATTGTAATGCTCTGCCAAAGGCAAAATTATCAAAACCAAAATATATGAGAAAAGAGAATGTATATCTATTTACTCTCATGGTCAATTCAGGATACTTTTTCAGAACCAATGTTGGTCTCATCTCACAGAAGTTTAAGTTACTACAAATGCATGCAAGTTAAATGCCAAAGCAACTATCTCATTACTTACTTTATTACTTCACATTCAAAAGCACACTGCCATTTTAGACATGGAAAACATCTGAGGGACAGTGCCATGCTATGTACTGAAAATATATTTGTAGCAAAAGAACGGGAGGAATTAATCTTGAAAAGTAATGATTATAACAAAGAACTGTGAAGCCACTGTTGCTAGCAGAACAAATGCTTTCTCCCAAAAATCATCAGAAATAGAAAAAAAAACCTATAAACATGGTCTAATTTCAACATGCAGTTTCCTAATGAATCAAAAAACACTCCTCATAAATCATTAATGCTGAAGATACTAGGTAAAGAAGTCCAGAAAGTTTTACACACCACAAAAATATTTGTAATTTTATCAGCATTTTACAGTCAATATCAAGATACCATTGAAAAAATGCAAAAATTAGAATAAGCAACATAAATCAGTAAAACAAAATTAAAGACAACGCCAAATTTTATCCGATAACCAACTTCAACAATTTTATATTATAGTGTTAAATTATATTTTAATCTACTATCAAATGCCAAGACTGTGCCAAAATTGTTGCAAAACCAAGCAGCTTGAAACATACATAATTAGAATGCATTTTTAGGCAATTAAATTTCCTTACAGAATGAACACCATTAGTGCTATATATGAGATATGTAGTGTGAAAGCACACCAGCTATCAGTTTTGACAAAGGTTGCTATGTCTTTGCATGTTAAAAAAACAATAATGGAGTATAAATATTTTTTATCTGGGCAAGTACAAAGAACCCATTGGAAGAAATACAAATAAGAAAATAGAAAGATCTACTTCTCCATGTCATGTTACACTCATACTAACATAATGTAGCTGTAATTGCTGTAAGTGCTAAATAAATAAATAAATCATTATTAGCACCACCAAAACACAGCTAAAACTATTCAAAATGTTCTGAAAATATTTTATATTACATATATATTGCCCTGAAGTGAGCACTCCACTATAGCAAAACCAGTTATTAGAAACTCTCTATCAAGACCCCACTATCCTTGGTTTATTGTTTTTAATTTCCATAAGAATGAGCAGCTTTGAGACATATACTGGAGTAAGAGAACCCTTCGCAATAAATTTTCAAAGTATTGAATCACATTATTTCCAAACTTGGAATATGCTTGGTATGATAATGCAAGGTATTCTAGTAATGCCAGGCAGACACAACTGAATAGCAAGGTAGCTCTCTTTGAATATTTTAGAATCAAATGACCAGTATTTGCATGCATATCAGTCACATATATCAATACTTTTTAAAAATAGCCTTTTTAAAAGTCCTCATGTAAAGTATTTGTTATGAAAAAAATTATTTACATATCAAAGTGGCAATCAAAAATCATTCTTAATTGCAAATATTTTTCAGTTTTAGGTTTTTACTTATCAAACATATTAGATGAATAATTCTTATAGAAGCCAGAGGGGAAAAAAATATTATAGTTGCCATCTCACTGTGGATATCTGATCAACTGATACCTCATCTGTTGAGATAAATGGATTATAATATTTTTGTATTTGTTGTTGGAAATATTAAAGAATTAGTAGAAGTTGTAGCATGGTAATGCACCAACTTCTTTCAAATAATGATGTGAAGAAGAAAGTACTAATAGACTGATTAATTTAAAAACAATACAACTTATGTGAATCAATTTTCTCCTGAATAAGATGCCGTACCATAAATCTCAAACAATAGTTTGAAAATTCTCTGTCTCTGTTTCTTTTAATCTACAAAATAATCTTTTTGATATAAATACATTTAAATGCAAGAATAAAACAATGTCACCAATTCTATTAAATTTACCTCCCGTCAATAGGCAGTCTCCATTTGTAGCTATTGCTTTTTTGTGGAACTACCATTTATCTGCATCAATTGTTCATCTCCATGTATGAGAGTAGTATGTATAAGGCTATTATATATAGATTTAGAAAAAAATTAAAATCTCAATAAATAAACAAAAAAGTTAACAAAAACTTTAAGTCTGAAACCCACCCAAAATAAGTACCATCTCTTTTATCATGCTTTGACACAGAACTGTTCATTGTAAGTAATGTCACCCATTGAAGAGAAGTATTTAGAAACTCAGTGTTCAGAGAAACTTTACATGGCAAAGACACCCAACTAAAATTTTTAAAGCAGCAGAGGACAGAGATATAAGTTAATTACTCTTTCTTTTTTTTTTGTTTTCCCCTCAAGAGTTTTCTTAATTTCAGTTTCATCTTTTCCTAAGAAACAAAAATCTTTCACTGCAAAGAGAAGCCCAGATTTGAAAAGTCTCATTTCTGGACACTCTTAAAAAAAATACGATATGCAATAGCACAATCAAATAAGCATCATTTTAAAACATGAAAGAGACTGTAAGACAGAAATGCTCCATGAAGTCTGTATGTTCCATAATTATATGTCATTAATCTGGATGTGATTAGACCTGAAGACTGATAAAATAACATTTAACTCTCAGGAAAGATATCCCCTGACACCATTCAAACTCTGCAATGCTAAGGATACATATATACAAGAGTAGATAGAAAAGCTAAGATTACAAATATTTGTTAGCAGAAGATTTAGACAAAAAGGCTATTTTACTACATTGAGATGTGAATAAAATCAGTATTACTTAATGCTGTTTATAAGCATTAAGCCACAACTAGATACAGAGCCTGTCCCACACTCTAGAACTTTTTTAATGAGGTAGCTCCCTCTTAGTTATAGTTCTTTAAATTAAAGCATAAACCTATACACACAAAATCACATCTTTACACTGGATGTATGCTGACATTTTTACTCAAAAATACAGCAAGAAAATACAGGAAAGACTAAGGCAATACATTTAATTCTGCAATTGCATAATATAGACTATATGTAATATACACTATATAAAAAACACAATAGGTAAAGACAGTAAGTATGAAACATCTTACTCTTATCCAAAGACAAGGATAGTAGAGACAACAGTAGAAAATAATGGAAGAAGCAAATGTAAATATCCACAGTATCATAAAATCTCTAATTTAAATTAAACCATGTAGATTGCATAACTTTTTCAGAAGTCTCAAGAGATAAACTAAATGAAGAATCCAGAGAGACCTTTTATTGTTTTGCTTCTCTGAATAAAGTTCACATGGTAATTTTATAAGGGGGAAAAAGACAAAATTGTCTTTTTGACTAACACTTCAAAATGCATTATAATTACACATTGGATTGGAAATATTATGAATCCTGAGAAGACAATTTCCTCTCTCTGCCTCTCTCTGTCCTATCATTACTTTGCCTTTTCCAACTCATTTCTAACCATATCTCCCTTTTCATAATTTTCAATCTCTCATACTGTCAATTCTGACTACAAACTTCTATTAAAATAAACACAGTTTTGAATTATTTTTGACTACTGTTTTCACACTACAACTGAATTCATGGTAATAGATAAGCTACAATTAGTTTTCATTATATAACATTAGATTTCTGAAAGTCTTTGTCTCTGTAGGTGTCAAGGCACAGTCCGACCCAGGAGAGAGACTTAAATGTTCCACAGATAAAAACAAGCATGATTCCCTTTAAACTGAAAGCAAATCTACCCATCTAAAGAGTTATGATTTGTAAGCACACAGTACCTTTATATTTTCTGATGTGTTTAACCTACCATTACTATGATTTCTCTAAAACTTTGTTTTACTTCCATATTACAGAAATATGTCTTTCCCCAAAATAACTACAAGGACACTCAATTTTTACTTAATTCCAGTTCAAGATTTATAAATCCATTTTAACTATCCTGTGTCCTTTTTTTCAGTAATATTAATATATGTCAGCACTTTCTCACAGTCCTTTTCTTCAACTCCTCCTTGGAGTTCAAAAGTTTCTGTGGCAAAGGTTGGATGTTGGATGACACTGCAATGTTCTCAACAGCCAGTGATAATGAAGCCATTACAGGATGGTTTCAGGTAATAGCCATCAAATCTACTGCCTCTCTGCAGGAAAAACAGGGGAAAGCCAACACTGTTTTCTTTGCTATCTTACAAAGGCAGTTTCTGCATCGTCACCTCTGGATGGAGACACAGGTTGCTAGACCATATTCAGCTTCCAATATTTTGGATCGTGAGACAGGGAACAGAAATGAGAATCTCTGCCATGCTACCCTAAACTATGTCCTTTTCCCATTTTAATTACGTTGATGGATTCAAGAGACACTAATGATGATACTGATGAAAATAATTGCTTTTTAAGAAAAACCGTATCCTGCCTAGCCTTATCTGTATAAGTACAGGACACATTGTCTACACACAACCTTCTTTTCCAACTTCTTCTCTTAAGGCCTCACATATAAAATGCAAAACCACCTGAAAATGTTTGTCTGCTGTACTTTTTTTTTCTTTTCTTTTCACTGACAAATGAAACTACATTAGAGGACCAGAGTTCTATTCACTTTCTTTCAAACACCATCTATTACAGCTCAGATGTAGTAGTGAGTGCTGAAGGTACTTAACAATCTCAGATATTAACTAAGCAACTGTTTCTCATGCTTTTTGATTTAGTGGTGTCCTAGAATGCAGTATTCTCTGACAGAGTGCTGACATCAGCTAAAAGAAGGGCACAGATTCAAAATATGGCTTGAATTTTTATGCTATGCTTACCAATGATTCTGCAGTTTTACCCTTCCAATCCTTCAAAATCTTTGCATAAATACAATTGAGTCTTTGAAATATGCATAACACTAATTCTGCAAATTGCATCAGAACTTAGAGCTTAAAGACACCATTAAAAAAAAACCAAACACGTTGATTTCTGATATTCAGGAAGGGAAATCTTATCATCTTCTATTGAAAAGTCTGCAACACAAGAACCATTTTGCTACGTTATTTAATGACCTTCAATTGTCCTCCAACAAATTTGCTAATCCCATTTCTAGTCATGCATATTTCTTGAATATTAATGCTTTACAGGGTACAGTATTACTGTTATTTTTCTGGGGTTTGAAATTATTTTTGTTATCTATTCATGCTTGTCTCTACAATTTGCTCACAGATCTCAGTTCTTCACTCATGGTACTCATGTAATCAATGCCTGCTGGTTCTCACAGGTTTTCTTAGCTATAATACTGCCATAGCTATTTCCATGGCACTGGTTAGGTTAAACTCTTAACATAAAAACTGCACTTAAAGACAGTATAAACTTTCATAACAGGTGATATCAGAAAACTCATCAACAGACGAAAAGGCAATCAAAACAGAGGAACAACAACCTGAGGTGTCTCTATTCCTCCTTGCCTCCATTGCACCCTCTGCATTCAGGGACTAAGTTTTATTAGTATTGCTTCACTGTTCCCTGTGCATTTAAAGCATTCTCAGATGAAAGAAAGTGCAGTCCTGTGCAGAGGGTAAATCCCATATTGTAAGGGTCCAAGGCTCTGCATCACCGTTAGATCATGGTGATAGATATAATATGGCTCAACATCCAGATGTGAGAACAGTGTTACGGCACCTTCTTCTAGATATCCTGACTACTGTGCCTTGAAAAGTAACTGTTTGAAATGATATAGGGATGTCTATAGGGAACAGCAGTGTGCACGCATAGCAGATTATGCCAGTCCTGGAAGTTGCATTACCCCACTCCTACCACTGAAGTACATAAGGCTTTTTGACAGATTCAGTTTGGAAAAGCATCTGAGGAATATAGGGATGTGCCATTTGATGCCCATTGCAGAGTGTTCAGAACCACCTCAGATGTTTCTTCCTCGTGTCTCATCATCCCATGCACAAGACATTACTGATAATGTAAATTAAAACACAAGCTATGCCCTTATCAGGCATCAGCCCTCACAGAAAGACTTAGGACTGTAAAGTGAAGAACACAACTTTTACTTAACTTTGTATCTATTCTAGACTTTGACAACTGAGACAATTTGAGGCTTTTCAAACTCATTCTGACTGGACATCAGTGGTTCTGTCCCAGATAGAAAAATAGATAGAAATCAGATAACTACCATTTTAATATACAGAACAACTGTAAAGTGAAAACTTTTTGTTGTTCATATTTGATTCTGATTTCTATTCTTCTACCTGTTTTTGTCTTTCTAAGATTTTAGTCATGTTCCAAAATGTAGAATGCCCCTAGAGCAGCCATCTAAAACATATGTCACCTCTTTCTAAAATATAGAGAAGGTGGCCCTAAAAGTACTGCCAATAACTATAAATAAATTATCTGTCTAGAACACAGTCCTGAGCCCACCTCAGCTGGGAGATGGAGTTAATGTTCCTACCTAGCTACTACATAAGGGAAAAGCCAGGGCAGAGGTACTATTCTGCTCAACTCTCTCTGGAAAGACAACAGTGCAGATGTGTAGAGATTGTATTTTGAATCTATCATGCAACACTTAAAACAGCTGGGAAAGAAGACCTATCACATTCTGATCCTCTTATGAACAGTATTTGTTCTATCCTGTAATAACTTCTAATGCATCAAAAAGTTGGGGAACAGGAAATGCAAGTGCACATCTGGACTTTTACAGCTAGGTTGTCTAATTCCTAGGTTAGAGTCAAGGCAGATTTTGCTGGTTTTCTTCAGTTCTGAGTCTTGCACTTTCAGCTGTACAATAATTGAACTTCAGCAAAACACTTGGATATTATCGGTATTATATTATTATGTAGGTAAGATTACATGTTAATTTAGGAGGTGACACAGCTGGCCAATCTTGTAAACTTTAGTTTGTCTGACTGGGAGAAGGGTTGTTATTAGACTGAGACAACTAATAGGCCAAATACAGTTATTTGCAGCACAAAACTGAACCAAGGTATTCTTGCAACTGAAAAATCCCCATTCGCTTGAGTAGATGTGGCTCAACCTTTAAATACAGGATGAAACCTGCAATATAAAAATCCCGTTTCCCTTTCCTTTCCCTTCCCTTTTCTCTCCTCCCTACCTTCTCTAGTCCTTAAAGTGTGCTTGCCCTTTGCAAGTGTATAAATTAATATGATTAAAACCTTTTATTCTCTGATTATGAAGACAGAACAATACTATTATTATCATCATCGTTATTATTACTAGGTTTACTTTTTATTGCTATGCATTTGTAGGAACAAAGATAACTGAATAATTGAACATGACATTTGGGGTGAAAGAAGGTTTATGATAGTTTTTAGTTTCAGAAGAAATCCATTCATGTACAGAATGGAGGAAAGAAGAGGTTTTTGAGATTTGAGAACTTCAGACATATGAAGATATAAACTGCAGCTTGTATAAAAAGTTACACTAGGGCATTATTTCTGCCATGTGTGATGGTGAAAGAAGGTTTCAGATTTAAGTCTGCAGAAGATGATTTTCCCACCATACATGCAGTAGATACCTTGGTTTGGTCAACTAAATAAGAATCAACATAGATTATACTTGGATTCTTAAGGTTTGCACAAATATATTAAGTCATAACAAAATTCAAAACTAAAGAGCAAACTATTTCTAATATTGTGCCAGAACACTTCTTTTCTAACGCATGTGCATTCTAACACAATTGTTTACAAAAGCAGATCTATTTTGGCTATTCTAAAACAGAACTATGTAATCTAAATGATCTCTACATGCTAAAAATTTCACACCAAAGTGAAAAAATAAGGTACATAAAGCACACACGCATTACAAAAGCATGAAATGTGGTTTTATAGTCTCATGCTTTCATGTGGTTTTCCAAACCCTGACAAACCTGTCTCAGAATGGTGTTTCTTTTTCGGCAATGGTTTGTCATCAGTTATTGTACCATTCACCTTTTTCTGCTGGTCCTCCCATGTAACTTCTAGCATAAATAAAAAAAAAATCAGAAATATTATGTAACTTACATTGTAAGACACCTAATATCATTTGGGACAACTTGATCTAAACAAATGTATTATCATTAATCTTAAAATTTAGATTAGTTCTTAGAGGACTGGGGTGAAGAGAATTACTACACATATTAAACATTCTGTAACAGAACATCTTATCCAAAAGTTAGTATCTATGTAACTTGTCATATTCTGCTGTCTTTAATATTCAACAATTGTTGTAAAGAACAGGGGCTTGTTTACACAATAATTTGGTCCATTTTTAAAAGTTAGTGTTCTACATTCTATAGCTTCTTACATTATCATTGTGTTTTTGTAAGTTATAAAGGAAGTTAGAAATATTTTGGTTAAAAAGTCTATTCAAAGATATAATTAACAAAACCAACCAACCAAACAAAACAAATCAACAAACAAACAAGCAAACAAACAAAAAACTTGAACAAGCAACCATACGTGTCTAATTTAAGTTGAAAAAGTGTTTTTAACAATTAATTATTAAGCCAAAACTAAGTCTGATTTATTTTCAAAATCTGGAACTTGATTTAAATTTAGTTTTTAATTTGGGTAGATTAAACTACTCAATAAGAACTCTTGCATCAGTTAGTCCTATATCTGAAATTGGCATTTGTGATGTAACTGCTCAGGAGAAGAGCTACAGATAGAAGGATGCACACTGCTCCACAGAACTACATTCTCTAGACTTGCAAGCTGTTAGTCTTTTTCAGGTTGCCAAATACTTTTTTTGCACTTTAATTCCCTATCTTCTGACAAACTAGGTAGCTAGCATAAATATTATCAGTTTTAAACCCTTTTGAATCTCATGGCAAAACCAAACCTATGCCAATTAACAGGACAGATTCAATACTCTAAGCTCCATTTTTGCTTTGGGGTGTTAAGAATTTGCTTATTTTGCTGATCCCTTAAAGTGTGAAGCTCCTCACAACCATTGCCCACAGATGTCACCACTTTTACGGTCACAAAAATAGCCAGTGATGGAGAATAATATGACAGATATGGAAAACATTTTTAATCTTACCAATTCAAAATAAATTGACATAAAGTATTTTAGCCTATGACTTTTTATTGTTATTTTCCTTTTTCAAGAAGACTGATGGATATCTAACATTCAAAATGTAAACATGTGAAAGTGTTATCTGTATGCATACTGCAGCCTTCTTCTCTGTAGCTGTTGTTGGTCCATGACAGGCTGCTGTCCTTTTAAAGGCTGCTTTGATTTTTGAAACTGATGGAAATGTAGGTTTAAGTAAAATTGTCACTGTAATGATTTCATGACACCACAGATATGCAAGCTGAAACAGACTCTATCATCTTTGAAGTACCATGTGTAGAGAGTACTAAATGAGAAATTTCAAAAGAACATTCTGTTACCAAACTGTGGAAATAAAATCTTAATGTGATTCTTCCTAGCAAGAATGTGATTCTTTTTTTCTCTATGAATATACATAGTTCACAATAAGATATCTATCAATGTCATTTATCCTTTCTTTTTCTCAAATGATTTAAATCAAATGAGTCCAGAAGTATCTTCTTAATTAGCAAATCAAAAAACTCAATAACCTTAGTAAAACTACTTTTGAATTTAAGGAATAGTCACTGCTAGGAAAAAAATACCATTAACTGTAATTCAGTCTAAATAGTGGAGATTATACTTAGAATAAGATAAAAAGTAAGCATACAGTAATCTAAAGGAATTTTTCATGATACACAACAAATAGTCTAAATACTGAAGAATATCAGGAAGCCCAGTGATTTCCACGCTATTTTAATGCAAATTTTAGAAGATTCTCTCTCTCTCTCTCTCTCTCTCTGACTCCAGGTCAGAGTCCGTTTCAGAGCTCCTGGTTTAGTTCTGAACCTAGAAACTGTAGTTGTCTCAGTCACCAAAATCACTTATCACAAAAAAGTTCCCTATCAAAAGAAAAGCTTTACTAACCCTAGATAATTCTTTGAGAGCTCAGTATCTAGAAAATAGTTGACCCTCTCGGTAAGACTCTGTAATAACATTTGAACTGAAAAGAGTGAGGAAATAAAAATCAAATAAAAATATAATTCTTTGAATAAATAGCTTTGCCTCATGTTAACCTTAAAAAGAAAAACAAACAACATTACAAAAAGAAAGACAGGCTACTGTATGTTTTTGAAGAAAGTGATAGCATGAGCAAGCAAACACTTTCAGAAAAGGTTCCAAATGACCTCTTTTCTACAGCTTCAGTTATATTTATGGCATATCAGCGTTGAATTCAAATGGCTATTTAGTTTTATCAGCAGTTAAGTACAACATTTAGATTAAGTATATGAGGTTTGGCAGTACTCCAGATCAAGTGAAAAGCTTCACTGATTTCTAGAACATTGCAAGAGTTTTACTAGTAATGGTTATTGCTTCAACTGAGAAATAAAAATAGATATATCCATTGGATTTAACCACACATTTGACCTTTACTTCAAGATTTTCTAATTTAATTTCCATCTCTATGTTTTACAAAGATGAGAAAATACGTTTAAAGGAGAGCTTTCTGTTTGGGAACTAGCATGAGATGCTGATGCTTATTCAAAGTGCCAAAATGTCAGTGCTGCCCATATACTCTCTGGTTAGACAAATAAGTTTAGTTAATAATGTACTTTACACAATGTAGTCTCTAAAATATCCTTTTTTCCCCAAGGGCCAAGGGCCACCATCTATTATAGTATTGTTCCCCAAGGCCAACTTTGGTCAAATAGTAAATATTTGGAAAGAAACCATACAGTTTTCTAGATCATCATTCTGTTATCTCTCTCACTTCCCATAAACTTCATCCCGTTGTCTGTTGTGATAATCAGCTTTGACTTACATATAAAGAGAGATGCAAAATTATTAAATATTTATACAAAAAGATTTTACATAGATTACATAAAATATGGGATCCTTGAGTATTTTAATCAGCTGATGCACCTTTAAGGCTAGAAGGATTTGACAGGTGCCCTGATGCAGATTTTTCCTACCAGTGTAAACAGACAATTTTTAGATGCAGCTGTTTCTTAAGATTGAGTTTTTGCACCTACCTACCCCTGGGCACTGCACACCAGAGTGAATAATGCAGCTGAGGTGACACTTGGTGTAGTGCCATTCCCTGGTGAGAATGACACTCACTGTGCTGCCTGGGAGAGAGGAGTGGTGTGCTCCAGTACACAGCGTCAAGCACAACCTCAGCATTTCTTACACTTTTGTTTAGAATACTTAATATGAAAAGAAATTAAAATGTGGAAATAATATACGGGAAGAATAGTTGCATATATATATATATATATATAGCTTTTCTGAATTTCTAACCATGCCAGCTTAGCACCAGGAATGTTGCAGTTGAATTGGAAATGATGCAGCAAACTGCAGAAGTACAAGATGATGCAGCAAAATACTAGATACTATTGACAAGGAATTTTCTTATGCCAATACTCTCCTCCTCCCTTCTTTTCTCAATACTACAAACAGTAATAGTGTTTGTCACAACTACCCTTTACTTGAAACATTTTTATATATTTTCTCTTTTACTGGAATTTGTCTTTTTTTTTTTTTTTTTTAATCCACTTCAGCTTTTATCATTTTTTCAGTACCTAAAATTTCTGGGAACCAATTTTTATCAGTGCATTTCTAGTTTTAGACTTTTGAATAGGTTATGATAAAGTCTTCACTTTTACATTAGGACATACTTAATTTAGTCATCTTTTTTCTGCAAATGAAAAGTACTCAGAACTTCTTTCTATTTTTAATTTTATATGATGAATGCTCAGAAAGAAATTATGTTATTAATAATATATGGTGACAACTACTGTAAAAATAAGTCTAAAGTGAATTTGTGTAGTGCTTCTTAAACCAATACAGCACAATAAGAAGTCATTAAAACTGTGGGATAAACTCTCAAAAGCTGAGAAACTATTTTGAATCAGATACTCAAGATCTCAACTCATGCATTAAGAATACAAGAAGAATAATTAATTAAGACTAAATTAATGGCATACAAGTTTTACTTTTTACAAAACAAGGTCCCTAAGAAAATTAAAGAGACATCAGTCTCTAGAGCTCACACAGAGAGAAATATTTCCAGTTTGCCAAACCTCTACTAGGGGAAAGCAAATGGCTTCAAACCATGATGTATGAATCGTCCCAGATGTACTAAATTGTATCTGGAACTAATCCAGTCCCACCTTGCAGCACCAGCATGCTGCTAATGGCATCAAGGCCAACTCGAAGTGACACGAAGTCAGCAATCAAGATTTTATGCCAGACTGTTGATGTTCCTACACCAGAGAAACCTTCAGGTGCCTCATTAAAGCAGTGTTAGTGCTGCCCTACCCTGATGTAACAGGAACAAGACTCATCCAGTACCCAAAACCAAGCAGGAGCACATGCAGTCTTTTTCTGACAAATACAGAACAAGACCTCCTGCCTCCCCAGGTAACCCACAGCCAACCTGAGGACATAATCTCCTATCTTCCTCTTTCATCACAGTAGTTGATCTACACAGTTGATCTACATTTTTTCTCCATACACTGGAAGAATATTTTACAGAATGTTTCTATACCTTAGAGATCAAGGCATTTATCTGAGCGACGGTGATCTGTCTTTCCTTCAAAATCCTAAATTCTTCTTAGAACACTGCCCTGAATGCTGACAAAGGGTGGACAGTATAAAGGCAGGGACACACACATATATACACACAACCTTCATGTGAAATTAGTTTGCAAATTAGTGCCAAATCAACTAATGAATGCTAAGAAATGTTATAAAATTTTAAAATAAATAAATTGTTCATTAATGGCTTATATCATGGTTTTTTAATGAATAGAGTGTTCTGATAAAATTTATGACATACCTTAATTATTTATTGTTTTGATTTAATCTTTCTTACTGAACTACATATACATTCTGCAAAAAAGGAGAAAAACAAGCAAAAAACCCCCAATACCCAAACCCTGAGCTTCATTTCCTGGGGCTGCAGTTGGAATATATTAAAAGAACTTCAATGTAAATCATCAGGTCAGCAATAAAAAGTACTGCAACATATCTACATTTCATATTATTGTTATTAGCGTTAAAAACATAATCACAGAATCAC
>VXAX01003111.1:311-26706 GCA_013399835.1 Leptocoma aspasia
CGGGGCTGTCCGGGGGAATAACTCGGGGTGTCCGGTGGGGATAACTCGGGGTGTCCGGGGGGATAACTCGGGGTGTCCAGGGGGATAACTCGGAGCTGTCCGGGGGGATAACTCGGGGTGTCCGGGGGGATGCTCAGGCTGCCCAAAGGATAACTCGGGGGTGTCCAGAGGGATAACTCGGGCTGCCCAAAGGATAATTCGGGGTGTCCGGAGGGATGATGAGGCGGCCCAAAGGATAACTCGGGGGTGTCCGGAGGGAGGCTCGGGCTGCCCAAAGGATAACTCGGGGTGTCCGGAAGGATGCTGGTGGTTTGAACAGCTGGAAAACCACCCAGGGCAGTGATTTGTGCGCTGTAACGTTTGCTGAGGTTGTTGTAGCTTAAAGTGAAGTGTAGTGAGTTATTTTCCTTAATAGTGTTCAGTGATTTCTCAGCGCTTTCAGGTGGTTCTTTGGTGTAAGTGCCTGACAAAACCCATGTTTCTGCAGGTATCTCGTGGTGCTGAGCACCAGAGTCTCCTAGCAGGAGACTTAAAAAGTCTCCTCAAAGTGAATAGGAAGCTTGGGAATGCTTGCTGTCATCTCTTCCCTGAGAAGTGTAGTAACTTCACAACCAGGTAATTAAAATATTAAACTCGTCTGTTTCCCTTTAGAACCAGTTTAGGTGTGTGAAGGGACATTGTGACAGTGTTTTGTTCTGATCTGTAATCCTGAGGACACAACTAGTACTTTAATTTCACGAAGTGAGGAGGAAGTCCAGTGGAAAAGTGGCTTTATATCTAATTTGAATAGTCTAATGAAATTAAGACATAAACTTTTATATAATGTTCAGTGTGTTCTGATCCTTGTACAGCTGATTAAAAAAGTTCTGTATTTGTCCACATGTTACACCAGTTTGTAACTTCAATAAGTGTGGGTTTTCCCCATTCAGCAATGGATAATTTCAGCATTTTTGTGTGCTTTAAGATATATCTGGAAAGAGTTTGATTTAGTGGAATTTAAACTGTACTGGATAAGTCAGAATGAATCAGGAGAAATATTTTGTAACTTCAGTTTGGGAGTTTTATATTCCTGAACAAAAATGTTTATATTAGTACCAGTAATCCTGTTTTACAGCACAGGGCATTATCTACAAATCAGGCACTTGTAGTGCCTTTGGATTATTTGACTTTAAAGTGAGTGGAAGTCCAGTAAAAATTCATTACCTGTTTGTTTAATACTCCCTTGTGTTTTCTGGGACTGCCAGGAGATAATGGAGTGTGACATGTGATAGGAATTGTAAGTGAAGGTGAATTACATTGCCTCATGTTTGCATGGAGCCTGCTTAAAAAATAAAATCTGAAACTTCAGAGTAAGGGTTTCAGTCATTTTTGCACATAGAACACTTAGAAATAGTGGAACTGGAGTGTTCAGAGTACTTGTGGCTTTGGACAGCAATTAGGATTGTGTAGAACTATAAAATCTATCATTAGAAACAATATTAGTAACTTTTTGAAATAGTTTAAATGAATGGCAGAGCAGGGCTCTGTTTCTAAACTATCTGCTGGCAAACTATTAATTTTTTTTAAATCAAGAATTTCAGTCAGTGGAGAGGTTATGAGTTAGAAGCTTCAATATAAATGTTCTGTGTGTTTGGGGGGAGGTTTTTGGCTCAGGAAGAGGCACCTGACAAAGGTGTCACTGTCGTTTTCCAAGGATGGAATTGAGCAGTTGGCATCTCTTATCCCCAAAAACTTTCTGCCACGTAGCTTTTTAAAGCAGATAGGCCTAAATATAAAATGAGTCCAAAAAAAAGGTGTGTTAGAGAGAATTGTGAGTCTTCAAAGTTGACACCTGATTCTGGAACTTGTAATGTGGGAGGAAGTGTTCAGGCCTTCCCCATTGCCTCCCTGAAATGCTGAGGTCATGTTTGCAATCCCCTTTTTATTTACCTTTTCATTGATTTATTTACTGCCCCTTTTTATATATTTACAAACAGATGCAAGAAGCATCTGTTTGTGGCAGCCACAGACAGTGAGCACAGAAAATCCATTTTTCTGGAGGAGGTTGGAGCACAGGGGCAGCACTCAGACCTGTTTTGAGCACCTGTGTAAATTTTCAGCTTCACTTGGACTCTTGATTGGGTTGTGAAATCCAAATGGCAGCACCTGCAGCAGTTTGGGAGTTTCCCATGATTTCAGGTGGTTCCTGTTTAGAGAAATGAATGGATTGTTGTTTGGGCTTCAGGATATCCATGAGTGCTTTGTGAAATCCACTTCTAAAGTTGCAAATAGATGGGTTGTGGCCCAGAGGTAATGATTAGCCAGATCAATAATGTGTATGGTTAGGGGGTGCCTTGACAGAAAAACAGCTGATAAAAGGTTGGTGTGGTAAGATCCTATTTATGGTGGCAAAATCCAGGCTGGACATCAGACCAGCCAAATCCTTAGTGCTGCAGGATGGGGGGGGATCGGCCACAGTGGGACGTGGCTCTGACAGGATCTCCTTCCTTTAGGACAGGAGCAGCTGCTTTGTCAGGTTTGGAGAATTTGTCACAACGTGACTGCTGCAAAATTTATCCTCATTTATCTTAATCATAAAAGCTGCACTGAACTTCACTCAGTCAGGGCTTTGTGGCAGCGAAGATGAAGCCTTAGGTTTGTGCAGGGCATTGATTCTCACCTGGGACGTTGTTCTGCTGTGCCCTGAGATGTGTCACACGTGTGGCAGGGGACAGCCACAGCTGGACACTCCCTTGGAACAGGGAGGGTCAAAGTGGGTGTGCAGAGAGCACAGGGAAGGATTCTGGAATCAGAACATCCCACCCAGAGTGCTCTTGGGAACACAGAATTGTTCAGGTTGGATAAGTGACCTCTAAGGTCATCGAGTCCAACCCTGTCCCCAAGTGCCACATCCAGATACCTTTTGAAGACTGGTGACTCCACCAGTGACAATGGTGGTGGATTCCACCACTTTCCTGCCATCCTGCTCCAGTGCCTGACCACCCTTTCGGGGGAGAGATTTTCCATAATTTCCATAATTCCAATAATCCAACCTAAACCTGCCCTGGCCCAGCCTGAGGCCGTTCCCTCTCCTCCTGTCCCTGTTCCCTGGGAGCAGAGCCTGACCTGGCTGTCCCCTTCTGTCAGGGAGTTGTGCAGAGCCACAAGGTCCCCCCTGAGCCTCCTTTTCTCCAGGCTCAGCTCCTTCCCAGCTCCCTCAGGAGTTTTCCATCCCTTTCCTGTTGGAATCCGAAATGCAGGGAACTCTCAGAAGTTGTGCCTGTAAGCCAAAGCTTAGAATTAAATACAGGATTTGATCTGAGACCTTAGAGAAGGCTTCCAAACTTAGAATATGGATTTATAATAAAAGAGAATATAGATTTAAATAAAAGAGAATATAGATTTATACTTTAAAGCAGAGACACCTTAAGCTAAGTAAAAGGAAGTTTAGAGTTCTAAAGTTTAAGATCTAGAAAAAAGTAATTACAGAAGTAAACAAAGAGTTTAGAATACAATACTGTAAGTTTGTGTGTCATACATGATTGGCTAAGAAAACTTACACTGTAGCATGGGTCCATAAGACCAAATATTTAAAGAGTAAGTCAAAACCATAAATACCCTTATTAGCAGTGTTTTATTAGTCAATAACTCCTTAAAAAGTCTTATAAGTAAGAGTCTTGTAACCCTCTAAACCATACAGTAAAGATGTAAACCAAACTCACCCTTCCTATTTCTGTAAAAGATAAGAAAAATAAACCACATCATCAAAAACAATTCAAAAGTCCTGTCTCAAATTCCTTCCAGAATTCCCCACAGGTGAATTAACACACCTTCCCTGGCGGGGTGGAGTTCCCCACCTGGCCTTGGAGTAGGGATGGCTGGGCTGGGGGAGCTAGAAATGAGTTTTGTGTAAAAACACAATTTTGACAGATCTGGTAACTGCTTTTTTGGGGTTTTTTAATTGCTTTTAAACAGGAGAAGTTGGTCCTTGGGAATCTTGATTGCTGCCTGCCCGCGATGCTGCACGCTCCAGAGGAGAGGACCTGGGTGCTGATCACAGGGACATGGTCCACGTGCCACCCCTGGGCATTGCCAGCCACAGGTGAGTCCAAAACTGAATTTTTTGGGGGGAGCAGAAGTAAAAAAACTTGTGTGAGGCATTTTATAGCGTTACTTAAAAGCTCAGCACCTGGAGGGAATGTTGCATCCCAGATGGAGCAGCTTTCCCTGCTTGTGTCAGGGCAGGGGAGTGATCTTCTGGGCATGGAAATCCAGCAGATCTTCTTGTCTTTGTGGGACTCACCACAAAGTCCTGAAGAACAGCTGCTAAAAGTTATCATGGACCCAAAAAAAACCCCCCAAAAATGTTTCTTAGTGTGAAATGAGTGCTTAGATGCTTGTGTGAAAACAAAATAAACAAATGGCCTGTGAATATTCTTAATTATAATTGGGCAGCAGAACCCATATATTGAACAAGCACCTCAAAAATCCATTCATTTTATTTATTTATTATTTTAAAAAAAATTATTTTATTTATTTATTCCCACACACAGCCCACCTTAAAAGGTGCTTTTTAAAAATGTTTTTGACCCAGCTAAGAAGGGTCTGGCAGACTTGGGTCCTTTTCCTCAGGAAAAAAAAAAGTTTCTTGCTATTTTTGGCTGCTGAAAAGGAACATTTCCTTTTGCTGCTGTGACAAATCTTTTTGATGGTGTGAGCTCAGGATTTAGAGGGAAGTCTTCAGTAATCTGCCATTTTTATTGTTTTATCCCTGATATTAAGAGGTCTGAATAACTGACCTATTTTCTCCCATGAATTTGGTTTTTTGCATATCCTTGTTGCCTGTTTACTTCTGCTGGTTCATTTCCTGGGAAACCCAAAAAAAAAGCAATTTAGAGATTTCTGGGTTGTTGTTTTTTTTTACTTTTTTTTTTAAACCCAGTATTTCCAGAGAATCCCTGGCAGTGCACCCAGAATGAGTCAGGCAATCCAGTGTCCTACAGATTACGATATCCATAGGTGGGAATTATTAAAAGTCTTAAAAAAGCCCCAAAACAATGCTTTTTTTGTGCTTGCTTTATCCTGCCAAGAAACAAAACCCACGAAATAAACAGGAAATCCTTATCCTGCCAAGAAATCAGAGCAGAATACCCTCAGTGTGGGTGTGATAAGGCTGCAGTGCTTGTTTGCTGTTGTTATCAGGGATGTTCCTGCAGTGCTCTGGAGCAGGGAGATCCTGCAGCTTTAGGGTAACTGGCTGTAAAAAGGCCAATTTTGGCTCATTTTAATACTTTTTTTTGGAAAATCAAGAACTCTGTCTGGTGGGACTTTGTCAATGCAAGCAGTTTCTTCTGACTGTACAACGAAGCAATAATTAGCTGTGATTATGTTATTTTTCAGCTTATAAAATAGCTTTTAGGGAAGTGATGGAAAACTGAATTTTTAATGTTTTAAAAAAATTAAAAACGACAAAAACCTATTTTTCCTCTTGTAAAAACGTCTCCGTAACATTAACAAAAATAACTTCTCTCCCTAAATAAACAAAAAAAAATTATTTTAAAAATAATAACCTGACCAAAAATTTGAAATTTTATTTCTTTACATTATCAATTAAAAATATTAAAAATTATAAAAAATATTTTAATTATTACTACTTTTGTCTTTTAATTACTATTAATAAGATTTTCTTTATACCCTTTTAAAATTTTAAGCCTACTTTACCTATCTTCCTATCTCACAACAACAAAAAAAAATACATTAATAATTAACCGACACTAAAACCCACCACGCTCATCAACTGAAAAACCTCAAAATTAAAAAAAAATCTTACATTAACAAGCCAAAACCACTGCACAAAATTGGTGTTCAGCACTTTTGTGTTGAAGAGAACACTGGCAGTAATGAGGAGTGACATGGGACATGGGGGTGACATGTCCTGCTGCACTCCCAGTGCTGTGGAATCCTGGCAGAGAGAGGAATTTCACAAGGTGCAGCTCTCTGTTTCCAGCTGCCCATCTCAGAGAAGCCTCTGTGTGCAAAATGTCTCGGGCACGTCTTTTCACTGGTCCTGCAGGTCACAGAAATTCAGGATGGTTTGGGTTGGAAGGTGTGGGAGATGGATTTGAGGGGAGTTCTCAGGGCCTGGCAGAAGGCTCACACAGGATGGAGCTGGGTGTAAATTTTGGGATAAGAAATGCTGATTTAGAAATGCCATGGAACAGGACAGACATTGCTGAGAGAGAAATGGAGCTAGGAACAAGTTTCAAAAGATGGCCTTGGAAATCAGACTGGATAGAGAGCTAGAACTATGAAAGATGCATTGTAATATAACCCACAAAGGGTAATTTTATATAATTGGCTTTAAGGTGTTTACAGCATGGTGTGGCAAAAGCTGATAGGCAAAAAAAATGCTTACAGTGTATTTTAATTAGGGAATAGTTAACTTCTGATTGTGATGGTGTGAATTATAGCATCTGTATTGTCTCACCCTTCACATGAGACTGAAAATGGAATAAAAGGTTTTTAAAACACCTCTCAGATGCCCCATCTCTGGGTCAGAAAAGGGCATAATCTGACAGGAAGGGACCTTAAAAATCATTTAATTCCACCCCCTTCCACTATCCCAGGGTGCTCCAGCCTGGCCTTGGACACTTCCAGGGATGTGGCAGCCACAGCTTTTCTTGGGATCTGTGCCAGGGCCTCACCACCCTGACAGGGAACAACTTTCTCTCAATGTCTGATCTAAATCTCTCTTTTTTTTTTATGTCACAGATACCACAACAATATCAATGTCTGATAGCTTTGATACTATTTAATTTCATATTCACTTTGCTGATGAAGTTGTGCTCATGTATTTCTCCTCAAAAGACACTTTGGAAGAGAATCTTAAGTGCAAAGAACTGCTTAAGGCTTTTGGAAATAGTGAATGGTTTTGGTAAATACTTATTTTGCCTGCTCCTTCACTGTTTGAATGAAAAAAATAAGTCCAAATCACCTGTCTGGGCTTTAGATGTAGTTTTTAATTGTTTTTGAAGGTAATTTATCAAGACCAGTGGCTTTCCCAGGATTTGCAGGGGAATAAAGTAAAAGCCCTACTGAAGACTGTAGGAGTTATAATTTTATTTTTCCCCCCCTTTTTATTTTTTAAAGGCAGCATTTAATTAATTGATTTTTTAACTTTGAGATTCTGAGTGATTCCATCCTTTTTTTTTTTTTTCCCTGCAACTTGTTAGTGGATCCAATGTAAACCCCAGAGGAGAATTAGTGTTTGACTGGGTGGAAGGACAGGCTCCTCAGTTTTGGAAGCACTGAGCCTTATCTAGGGTACATGAAGTCCCTCTTCTCCTGGGCTTTAGACACATTGTCCTGCACAGCTCCCATCAGCAGTGATTAATGGCTCTGAAAATAAAGCATAAATCCATTTGTTACAGATTCTATTTTTAATCTGTGCACAAGTATTTTATACTCAGGCCAAGGAGCAGGAATTTCTCTCTCTCTGCTGCTTCCTGGTAGCCCAAACAGGACCAGGGGCTGGGCATTGCTGTGGGCTTTGTTAGAGCTCTGGGTACTGAGAATTTTAGATTTTTTGTGCTAAAAGGCCCTGACTTTTAAGAGAAATCTCCTTCTACCTCAAGCTGCTTCAAGAGCAGCCTTGAAACAATTAAATCAACAAAGCTTCTGAAATTGTGTGATAGAACTGAGATTGAGTGTGGAGTTTGAATAGACGTGTGTAATATCACATGGTAGAAAACCTAAAGTTTAAGGTTTTAGAATATAGTAATATATATAAAGCAAGATGAATGTTTTAGGGCAGTAGTTAGTCCTTTTTCCTCCCCTTCTTTTTCCTCCCCTTCTTCTTTTTCCTCCCCTTCTTNTGTAGAGAGAAATAGCTCCATTTTATAGTTTGTTAGTGAAGTGCTGTAGAACTCACAGCTTATAAAACTGTAATATAGATAAGAGATAATAAATATCTGAGTCTGAACAAAAAATACCATCCCTTACACATTTAATCCTGACCCTAGCAGAAAAAAAAAAATGGGCTTGCTGCTAAATTCTTGTGGGATTTTTGCCTTGCTGGATCCTAAGGGATGCCTGTGTTTGCTCAGGAGTCATTTGGAGCACAGAGCATGGGTCACACCCTCCTCCTGCCCTGCAGGGTCAGCATGGACCTGCGTGAGCTCTTCTTGTGCCTGATTTAATGACATAAGTACTGACAGAGCGTTTATATGGAATTTTACAGGGTATTTCTGGGGCCTCCACAGGGTCCTAGTGCCTCTAGTTCTGTTATTTAATAGGGATTGGTTTGGATGTGCAAAATCAGTTTATAGCAAGTGGTAAACTCTCAGTGTAAACTTTTTTTTTTTAATTTAAAAACATGCACTGTGGGGTTGTTCTGTCCTGGTCTTGGTAGGAACACACATGACCAGAGAATATTTCTGTCCAACCTTTTCAGAAATACCCAGGAAGGGAGATCTGAGCCTGTGGCAGCTTTCACTAGGTCAAGGATTAATAGTAAGGAAGATAAATTAAATTGAGAGAATTCCACATTGGAAGAGGCCTCAAATATCATCTGCTCCAGTCTTTCTTGGCATAAATAACCTCTGAATAAATAATTTATTTGTGATACTCCTTTCTGCAGCAGTACTTGGGTTATTTTCTTAGCCACATTTTGCTCCGTGGAGTTTCCAGATGCCCCTCCCTTCTTCCCACGGGCTCTTCAGTGGAATATTTTGTGGGTTTTGGGGGTCTAACAGGGATGGTGGCTCTTGTTTTCCAGAGGGGATGTGTTTGCCTGGGACAGGTGCATTCCCAGTCTCATAGAGCAGGAGATTCTGAGCTGTGAAGGTGCCACACCAACACCTAAAATGTGAAACCTGTGGAGAATTCCTATTACTGTGCAGTAAGTCAATTCTGATATTTGCATATTTATTTTTAGAAGACAGTTTTGGGTTAATTTAAGGGAGGGAACGGGATTTAGGCTCGATCCTTTTGTCGTGGCCACGTTACGCGTTCTTGAAAAAAAATCCATTTAGTTCAGGAAATAAAAGCAAAGCTTTGCTTTGCTGCCTTTACTGCTCACTGGGTGAACATCTAATATTAAAGAACATTCCTTTCTCTCTTCAATGCAGGTAAATATCAGGAAGCAAACCATGGACACTCAGTTTTTCTCCCCGTTCCTGGGAGCAGTCCCCAGCGTCCCCACGGCCGCGGAGCCCTCCCGGCTGTGCAGCGACTGGCTGGGATGTGCTGAGGATTTTGGGTCCCCAGCTGCCTTCCAGGAGTGCCCAAAAAAAAGGTACCAGCATTCCTGCTGTGGCATTTGGGCTTCTGCATCACTGGAATTTGTGGGAAGTGGATTTGTAGAGGTCTCAGGGCCTGGCAGAAGGCTCACACAGAATGGAGCTGTGTGGGAACTCTGGGATAAGGAATGCTGATTTAGAAATGCCATGGAATGGGACAGACATTGCTGGGAGAGAAATGGAGCTAGAAAAACGTTTTGAAGGATGACCTTGGAAATAAGGCTGGATAGAGAACTAGAACTATGAAAGATGCATCGTAATAGAACCCACGAGGGGTAATTTTATATAATTGGTTTAAGGCATTTACAGCATGATGTGACAAAAGCTGATAGGCCAAAAAATGCTTACAGTGTATTTTAATTAGGGAATAGTTAACTTCTGATTGTGATGGCCTGAATTATAACATCTGTATTGTCTCTTCACATGAGACTGAAAATGGAATAAGAGGTTTTTAAAACATCTCTCAGTTGCCCCATCTCTGGCTCAGAAAAGGGCCTAATCCAACAGAATTCTTATATTAAAGAACAAATGGGGATCCTGGATATTTTTTGGGGATAGTTTCTGGCATCTCTGGAAACTCAGCAGATTTTCTTTGCTCTGTGATGGTTATTTCTGAGATTGTGAAAAAAAAAAAAAGATGTGTGTGGGTTTTCTTTTTTCCATCTTCAAACCAAGTGATGGTAACAGAATATTGCCTTTTTAAGAGAGAATTAGGTGATAGAGACTGACGGAGCAGCTTTTGATGAGAAAATGCTCTTTTAATGAGCATTTCTAATACCTCACTGCATTTTTTGTATCATTTGCTTAATAAGAAAGACAAAATCTGAGGTGGGGAGAAAGTGGAGTCCACTGGTTCATGAGGTGGTGAAAGGCAACAGTTAAGGAACTACATGGATTGCAAAAAACTTAATTTTTTTTGCTGGTTTTCCGTGGGAAGTGTCAGAGTGATGTTTATTTGTGAATAAAAGAACACACAGCTTTGGTGTCAGCTGTAAGAGTTAATTTTAAGGAGTGGCAATTTGCTAATTAAAATATAAACTTAGTATATAGTATATAAAATAGCATTTTCTATTACACTATAGTATAATACTATTATAGTATTGTTATAGTAATATTAATAGCATTGTACTGTTATACTGTAGTATTTTCTATTATATTATAGTATAATACTATTTCTAATGCTATATTAGTAGCATTATACTGTTATACTATAGTATTTTCTATTGTATTATAGTATAATACTATTTTATACTATACTATAATACTGTAGTATAAACTTGTATATAAGAAAATAGTATTTTCTTAAAGCAGCCTTTAGATTATTGCAAGGTAGCTTTAAAAACAAAACAAAAAAAAAGTTATGGAATTAGAGTTAATCAATGCCTACACCCATTCTGAGCCTGCAGATATTCAGAATTCCTTGAGGTCTCCCTAAAAAAAAATAGGAAAAGAAAAAACTTTGCTGTTTGACCAAGACACAGAAAAGATCTGGTTATCAAAAACCATTTCTGCATTCACAAAACATTTTCAAGAGTCTTTGCACTTCTGTGCATCTTAAATTAAATCCAGATCCTTTAGAGAGGAGACTGAGCAGTCGTGGAGTAAATCAGGGACTGAGTTAGGAGTGAAACTCTGGTGAGCTCTTGAAAGCCAGCAGGGTGTAATTTTCACTGATTTTTCGCAGTGGCAAGAGATTAAAAAGGTGATTTTTATGAGTTTGTCCCACATTTTATGGTCTCTGTTAATCAGCAGAGTCAGTGAGCAATTAGGTGGCAGCTGAGGTGGTTTGGGTAAGGTGGCACCAGGGAAAACTCAGAGATCTTCAGGGACACTGAAAGGAACTGGGGTGGGGAGGGAAGTTCATTGGAACAAAACAGTGAGGATAGAGGGAAGGAGATCTTTAATAGCACTGTTTTAATTAACTGGTGAGGGAGAGTCAGGAGTCATTACAAACCGCTCTATAAAAATCTCATCTTGCACCTGAAGTAAAATTTGGGTTTGTTTAAAAATTGTTGAAAACCTTGTGTGTTTACCAGAAACATTTACTAAATTTTTCACCTGTCCAAAAGGGGATTAAAAAGTGGTTCAACTTAAGTATATATAACGTACATATAAATTATTTTTTGAGATTAATATAATAGGTTTTGAATTATTTGGCAGTAGGTAACTTAGAATGCTCCAGACTTTGAGAATGTTGATCCTATTTATGCTCTAAACAAGACAGTCAAGGTTTGAAGGAATGTCCATGAAACAGTTTTGTTTCTTGGAAAGAGAAAAAAAATTTTGCTGCTTGGAAAGTCTCGGGTGAAACAAGAAGGAAATTAATTCTGCTTCATGTGGGCTGTAGAATTCACAAATGCAGGGAGGGATTTCTGTGGGGGGATGCTGAGGATACATTAAATTCAGAACAAACAGAAAATGCTACTAAAATAAAGGTTTGATCCTCTTCTTTCTGCCTGTTTTGTTTAGGAGAAAAATACTTTCTTAAAACTTTGTGGGGTTTTTTTTCCCCAGGGCACCAGTAAATCTTCCTTACTCTGGCAATGGCCCTGATGTGTTTGGGTTGGTGTCGAGCATTTTAGAGGAGCCAAACAAGCCAGAACCAGCTACAGATTGGTAAGTTTGTTCTGAGAGTTCTTATCATTTGTGTGCTGGTTTTTAATGCCCATTGTCACACAGATATGATAGACATTTTTAATTTTTTCAGAGTTGAGTAATGACAGCCTTTTAAATTCCCTTAAAATGTGGAAGTGTCTTTACTTCGTTTGCCTGTAAAAAATCAAAAAAATGAATGGTTAAAAATGCAAATTTTTTAAAGTTTTCCTGCAGCTTTACAGCATTTGAGGAAAAAAAAAAAAGATGATAATTAATTTTAACCAGTAGGGAGCTGACTGAATACAGTGGAATCTGAGATGTTTAATAAATCCAAAAAACTCTGCATTTCTGAACGTGCAGGATAAACAGTGTGGGTGATGAGATTTCACACGGCATTTGCTCAGCTGCAGTGGGAACATTCCTCCTGTTTTTGAGGGAATTCCTCCTGTTTGAGGGAATTCCTCCTGTTTTTGAGGAGAGCTGGGCATGGTTGGTCACTAATGTAACCCTGGGGCATAACCATGATGTGTGAATTATTTTAAAGTGAGAAACGTTTCAGATCCTGACGGGAGGTTGGTTTAAATCTGTTACAGGAATTCTCTGTCGAGGTTGTTTCCCCCTGTGTGGGCACCTGATCTGGGCAGCAACGGGGAGTTCCCAGGGCTCCCAGCTCAGCCCTGTGTCCAAAACAAGGATTTTCCCAACTTGCTGGGCACCAGCTGCCATCAGGAACCCCTGCAGGAGCCTCCTGATGTGGAGATGCTGCACAGAGGTTTGGGAGACCTCCAGCTCCTCGAGTCTTGGCTCTCTCCCTGTGCTCATCCCAGCAATGCCCTGAGGAACCCTTACCCTGAAAACTCCTCTTTGCAAAGCAGCACCACGGCTCCCCAGGAAGGGTTTTCCTTCCCAAATGGGAGCTGGAGCCAGCATCTGTGCACTTATGACCATGGGAGGTTAAATGGAGGCTACGAAAAATGTGGGTCCAGTTTTAGCCCTTTTTCTCCTGGGAGCAGGATGAAAGAAAGCCCCAGCGTCCAGAAGGAGTTTTGGAAAAGTGAAAGAACAAGAGGAAAAGCTCTGAAAAATTATGCTCAAGGACAAGCTAAGTATTCCCCTGATCTTTCCAATCAGCCTGGTGATAACTCTTGGGATAAAGTGCCCCAGGACAGCCACCTGTTCTCTAAAAGATATGAAAACTTCCCAGCTGCTCACAAACTGCAGTCACCTCTCCAACCATCACTTAATTTTTTCAATCAACCCCCTAAGGAAAATACTTTTTCTGGAGGAACAGGCAGAAAACCCCAGGAAAGCCATGTGCAAAATGGCCATTGTGGCTTTACTTTGGGGGAGGCTTTTAATAATAATAACAATACTGAGTGTAAAGTGAATATGGGCCCTAAGGAAAGCTCTCCTCAAGTAGCTGAATATGATTTATCTGTGAAAAATGCTGTGCAAAATGGGAATTACTCCTCATACCAGGGGTGTGCTTGGCTGGATGGGAACAGTCTGGCAGCTGCATCTGAAATTCCATATGGAAAACAAATGGCAACGAGCCCCCAGTCCTCATCAGGGGTCTCCACCATGTCTGGGGGCTCTCCCACCCACCAGCCTGTCACACAGCCCTCCTACTACTCCCAGCTCCTTCCCGCCCTCCCTCCCAGGAAAGATGGGAGGTTACAAACACCAAATGGAGTTGCCAGTCTTTTGGGGGTTCCAAATTTCATCTCAGAGAGCCAGAAGCAAGTGGGACCCTTTGGAAGATGCTGGGAGGACGCCGGGATGAGTAAGGAGGGGCAGCGCCGCAAATTCCCCGTTCGTTTTTCACCCGACTGGTTGGTGCAGCAGAAAGGGGAAGACCCTGCTGAGAAATACCACAGGATCCCAAAAAGGCAGAGCCAGGAAAGTGGCAGTAAAGATGATGGAAGAGGTAGAAGGAATTGGATCCCTCATCTGGGAGCTACAGCCCCAAACCGCCAGCCCTTCAACGTGTTGCCAAAAAAGCACGAGCAGAACGGTGGCAGCTTGTCAGATTTCATCAATCCTTCTCTGCTTCCTTCTTTCCCATTCATGTCTGATTTTAAGCAAAATCCCAGTTTCCCTCCATTTAATCCCCAGCTGTTTTCATCAGCAAATAATTTTAATTTCCCTCCGCCACCGTTTCCATTCTCGGACCTTGTTGATCTTTTTCACTGCGACGACTTTAACCCCTTGAGTCCCTTCATGAGTGATCTCTTCCCTGGAGAAATCCCTGCCCCCTGCTTTGCCTTTCCAACCCCATTTAACAAGTACAGACCTCCCAGGAGCCGCAGTGGCCCCGCTAGCGAGCTCCACGTCCGGCTGGAGGAGTGCTACGAGCAGTGGAGAGCTTTGGAGAAGGAGAGGAAGAAGGTAAAACACAATTGGTGGTGATTCCTGATAAAGACTTGACTGGTTCTAAGTTTTATGGTGTTTCTTCTTTAGTTTATTAGGGTTTTTTGGTCTTTTTTTGTTGCTGTTGTTGTTTTGGGGGATTTTTTTTGGTTGGTTTGGTTTGGGTTTTTACTGTCAGTGATACAATCTTCTCTTTCTCTTCTTTTTTTTTTTTTCCTTTTTTTCTTGTAGTAAATCTCTGGCTTTAGTAAAAAAGAAAGTGAGGTAACTAATCCTGGGCACCCCTCTGTATGCCTGTAGAGGAAACCTACAATATTTTTCTTGTTCCCAAAGGAAATTTCAGTTTATGCTCTTCTCATTACGGTCACTTTCCTGCTTCAGACTCACTCCCAGAACTGTTGGCAGGGGTAGGATCACACTGATAATGAGGGTATTGCACTTGGGAATGAAAGCTCTGTGCTCTAAAGAGGCAGGAAGAGCTTCCCAAGAGGAGTCAAATCCCTGAATTCCATGCCAGGTCTCAGAAAATAAATTGTCCATAACCCCTGGTTCTAATTATGCACTGAGTGCTTGGCTGCTTCTACATGTGAGAAGTCTCCTGGTCACTGGATAAAGGTGTCTGGGCAAACGAGACCTGGAAAACTCCTTTTTCTTTCCATCACCAGCTATGGGGCCTTGCTAATGGACTTCTGGAATTGTGAGTGGAAGTGCTTGTGTCCTTCTCTCATAAGACTCCTCTCTGCCTGTCTGGCCTTCCAGGAATGCTCTGGAAGTGAGAAAGGGATGACTCTTGCTCCAGTGTTTGTTTCCTGCTCTCAGGCTGGATTTGGGACAATTAAGTCGTTTGCAAAGACCAAGTTGTAGTTTTTGTCTCCTGCTTTTTATTTCATTAAAGGAGGGTTGTTTATCCTCATACCTCATACTTATTAATCAAAGGGGCTTAATTGACCCCTTGATCTGGTCCATTCTGAGTGACCCAGTTTTATCCCAGTGAGCTGCTCTGGGTTTCTCAGGGTGTTTTGTGGTTACAGAATAGAAGCTGTTTTCAGTCCTCCAAGGCAGCTGCCATAGCCTGGCTCTCATTCCTACAGCCAAACCACATTCCTCAGGAGGGGATGAGTGCAAGAAGAGGGAAACTCCCCCTGGGATTTGATTTAATTCCCTCTACCTTGTCTCAGCCCTTTCAGCTCTCTGAAACCTGTTCATTGGAGCTGCTTTGGGGTCACAGCTTACCTGTCTCCTTTCATAAACCTCACTTTTCCAGGGATCTCACATTTAAAGCATTTCCACAAGTTAGGAATTGTCTGCAATATTAAACGTGCATGTAGTTTAGTTAATTGCTTGTTAGCTTTAATTCTTAATTACCTGGTGTCATTATATAAATCCATGGTCCTTTCTCCATCTGTTTTTTTTTTTTCTGGATGCCTTTCAGGCTCCTCAGATAATGAGTACAGGTGGAGTCAGCTGTTGTAACCCATGTTAGGGGAGGGAGTAAATAATGTGGAAGTAAAGTAAAAAGAGAAGGACTTTATCACATACTTTCAGCACAAATATGCACAGTGGGAATGTGGACTTAGCCTTGCCTTGAACTGCAGTGCAGCACCTGGCCCCTCTCTCCTACATCCCTGGTACCCTGGAGGAGGAATGAGATAAGGAATCTACTGCTAGCTGTGTCTTTTTTACTCAAGTGTAAGAATTTCCTATCCAAAAATAGGTTTGGTGATGTTTAGTCACTGTCTGTGTTAGACACTGGCTAAGCCACTCTTTCTCAGTGGAAGCTTGGCTGTTGTGTTAAAGATTTTGTCTGTTAAAGAAAAATATCTTCTGGATTAAAGAGCTGGTATCAGTTTATGTTAAATGTGCTTTCATCATGATGCACTTGAGATGTGATTTATGCTGCTGCTATCACCTGGTTCTCTTTTTTAATAACTGTAATATGTGACATTTGAGAGAAGCAGTGAGAGGTGTTGAACTCTGAGGGAGAGTTGAATCAGAGAAATATTCCTGCAAGGAAGCTGGAGATGGATTTTTCACAAGGGCATGTAGTGATAGGTCAAGGGGAACAACTTTAAACCAAAAGAGGGCAGGGTTAGATTAGATTTGGGAAGAAATTTTTGCTGGGAGGGTGGGGAGGCCCTGGCACAGGGTGCCCAGAGCAGCTGTGGCTGCCCCTGGATCCCTGGAAGTGTCTAAGGCCAGGCTGGATGGGGCTTGGAGCAGCCTGAGATAGTGGAAGGGAGTGGCAGGGGGTGGAATAGAATGATCTTTAAGGTCCCTTCCAGCCCAAACTCTGTGATATTTGGGGACATTTTTCTGTCAGTGCACCCAGAAGTTGAATGGGCGCTCACTCCTGACCCACTTGAAAAACCCCAAACAGCGCCAAAACCGGATCGGTGACATTGTCCCCATTTCAAGCCATCACGCTGACAAATGATTTCCCTTCCAGGCTGAGGCTGAGCTTGCAGGACACTTCCCAGGGCAGCAGCACGTGTCCAGCTCCGTGGCCAGCCCCGTGTCGCGGCTGCCGGCGCAGCCATCCCGCGTGGATCGCCTGATCGCCGACCAGGCCCGGCAGCGAGCCAGGGTAGGCCTGGGCCAACCCCTGCAGCTCTTTGGGGATTTGGTTGTTTATTTGTTTATTCATCAGCCCTCAGTGGTTCTGGTGTTTTGTAGTGGTTTGCTTTGATTGATACTTGGAACTGAAAAGGTGAACTTTGGGGTGTTTTTTGGATGAAGTGTTATTGCTGTTGTCCATACGTTGACAAAGGACTCTTGACAATAATATCAGAAAGCTAAATATGATTTATTAACATGACTCCATGGTTCAAAAGGATTTGGGCTATAATGTGCCCAGGTACAGAGCTCAGATGCTTACTTCTTCATTCTTTGTACAAGAATGCTAGAATGCTCACAATATCAGAGAGATAACAGTCCTTCACCTCATAGGTTGAAAGAGAAAACTTCTACCTCCCACTATCAGGAGACAGGCAGAGAAACCTCTGTCCTTGAAACACAGCTCAGAGATTTGTTTATAGAAACTTGTAGAGAGTAAAAAGATGCTTTCTCATGGGAATATTTTTTCTGCAGGCCTGCATGCAGGAAAACTTAAAATATGTTCATGCAACAAAGTGTGGTATGTTGAAAAAAGAGTCTTTTAAGTTGATAATAATGACAGGTTAGGCTCTTGGTGTTATTGATAGAGAGGGAAGTCTAGGTTGGAGGGGGTCTCATGTTTTTGATTACTTTATTGATTTTCTTTAGGTTATGAAGTGATCTCCAGGAGTTAGAAGTCTTTTTGTGGATGATGAATACTGGTGAATTTTAGGGACTATTTGTGGGCGTGATGTGGTTTTTTTTGTAATTGTTCTTTTACTAAATTTTTAAGGGCACTAAGGGTTTTCTTTGATAAAGGTTATTGATTAATTTAAATGAGGTTATTAGTTTTCTGTGATAGCTTTAGAATGGTGGGTTTTGATGTGGTCTCTATTAAAGATCTACTTGTAATTTTGCTCCCTGCTGGGACAGTGCATCTTTCTTGTACCTGGTGAGAGCTTTATGTATAATGAAGGGACTGTTGCTGTTTGATCTTTGTGAGGGCATTTATAGGTGCTACTAAATTTGGGAGAGAGGGGGAATTGTGAGAAATAATAAAGGTAAGAAGACTTCCAGAAAGGTGTAAAGCAGGCCTCAGGAACAGAACAGGAAACTTAGAGCTAGCTGCAGCTGCCAAGCCTCAAAGTAGAAAAGTTACAGTAGTGCAGCAAGCAAGGACATGAAGCAATAGTTTGAATTTTCTGCCAGGTGCTCGCACTGATAGGAAGAATGGAGAGGCTTCGTGGTGCTCCCCTGCACAGGAACATCTCCAGGACCTTGGAGCTCCACCTGGAAGCCATCCAGGTGACCCAGGCACGTCGGAAGGATGAGATTGGGAATGCTGCAAACCCCCAGAGTCACGGGGTGCCACGCTATAGCAATGAGAAAGGTATTGCTGCCCATTCCTGGAGCCCTCCAAGCTTTTTCAGGGGTTTTGTTGTGAATGTGTTCCGCTTAAAAATGTGAATTTGCAATACGCAGCAGTTCGTGTCACTTCGGCAAAAGAAAGTTTGCAAATACACTCTTGTTACTTTTTAAGACTTTAAATTTCTTTGAGTTCTGTGGGTCTTTGTTGTTTTCCTGCTACTGGTTTAAAAAAATTGAGATTTTTTTCCTCTTGACTAGAAGACAACTGTAAAAACTCCTTACTGACATTATATAACCCTGAGTGATTGTCCTAAAAGCAAAAACGTGCTCATTTTTAAGCAAGTAGAATTATTTCCTGGTATGGCTAAACTTTCTTTTCTCTTCAGCTTATAAAATAGTAAGAAAATTGCCAGTGTTGGACAAATCAACTGTCTGTCTACCTTACCTAAATCACAAACCCACCAGGATTGACATTCCACGTTTCCCAAATTCTACTGAAGTGAAGCCAGAATAACCTGTAGCAGCAGTAAATGTGGCAATTTTTGGTTTGGGGTTAAAGATAATCTTATTTTTCTTCAGAAAATACCTGTGTCTCAGAACAGAAGAGGAATTTACTCCTTACCCCTGCAGTGAAGTGGACAGTGAGGTTCCTTTGGCTGTGGAATAGCTCTTCTTGTGAGGGAAAGATAAGCTGCAAAGAGAATGAAAACGTTTTGCATTTGCAATTCAGGTGTCAAAAATTAAAATATAAAATGAATATAAAATGTCATGCCCTCAAAACAATAGTCCTATGTGCAAACTGACTTTTAAAATGACTCCTAAAACTTTCATGTGGCTTTAACTCCAAGTGTGAGTCAGGAATAGTAGAAGGAAGGTTCTTGGCCAGGCAGGAGAAGTAGGACACAGTGGTTAGGTGGATGATTATGATTAGATTTAATGCCAATACAGCATCTAAATATTGCCAATACTATAAGTAACAGCTCTATCATCTGTTACAGTGAGTTATGGCATCGTCAGGTCCTGGTCCCACCTGTTGAGTCACAGGTTTTGGTGAGACCCCCTCCCTTCCTGAATTCCCAGAGAAGTGTAGGAGCAGCGTGGTCCACTTAGTCCCAGGTTTCATCAACAATTTCTGTCTGACAGGTTGCAATATCAGCAGTTTTCCTGGAAGTGTGCAGGTTTGCAATCCCTGGCCTTGCAGGATTCACAGCTGCAAACAAGTCCCCTGTGGAGCTGCTTTAAGATTTCATCTCTGTGTTTGACCAGGTCTTTGTGCTTTTACTCACCCACCCAAAAATCAGTGTTCCCTTCCTTCTGCAAAAATCAAAAAAATCAAAAAACTGCCTGCAGCCTCAGCAGACCAGTGTCCACCAGCATTTTGGAGCCTTTTGCAGCCTTTTGGAACCTTTTTGCACAGACAATTCACATGAGATGTTGTAGCTGTCGTTACCAGTGCAGCTCAGTTGCTCCTCAAGCACGGTTTGTTGAACAAATTTATGCTGTGAAAAACGCCACTCACTTGTGTTTAAAATTTTAAAAGTTTAGTAATAAAAAAATTAGGGAAATACGAATTTGGACAATCAAAGTTAGGACAATAAGAGACAATAAAAAGCAAAGAATTACGGATGTCTGGGTGCATCTCTCTCAGGAAAAGCACACCCATAGCAAGGGATTAACCCTTAAAAGTAATAGCCTGTTGCATATTCATATTTCTTCATACATGGTTCAAATATTCCTCTCAAACAAAGGGTGTCTTCTGTTTAATTTCTGCTCCCTGTCTCATTGTGTAAATCAATTCCTTGGCTCCTGAGAGTCTAGAAAAGGTAAGATAAGGAGGCAATAATTATTTTCTCAGGATTTTGGTGTCTTCTTGTTATCTTTATGCAAAGAATTTCTTGGCAATCTTATCCATTCCTTGAGCTAGTAACAAGAAGTATCTTACATCACATAGTTTCTATTTTAATAGTAGGCTTTAGCCTAAAAAACACATTTACTACAATACTTAAAAAAAATTAATACAGCACTACAAAAACTAATACAACATAACTTTCCAACATAACATATATAGCATTCATTTTAACATTTGCGAAGAGCCAACCACATAATATGCACTTTTCACAATGCAATTTAAAATGTTAATAATTATCTTTCCAGTCCCCTGATGTGTTTTTTCTGTTGCAGATGTGCTGGCCCTGGNGGCTTTAGCCTAAAAAACACATTTACTACAATACTTAAAAAAAATTAATACAGCACTACAAAAACTAATACAACATAACTTTCCAACATAACACGTAGAGCATTCATTTTAATATTTGCAAAGAGCCAACCACATAATACACACTTTTTGCAATGCAATTAAAAACGTTAATAATTATCTTTGCAGGCTTGTCCACTGATGTGTTTTTCCTGTTGCAGATGTGCTGGCCCTGGCACAAAGATTAATACAGCACTACAAAAATTAATACAACATAACCTTCCAACATAGCGCATATAGCATTCATTTTAATATTTGCGAAGAGCCGACCACATAATAAGCACTTTTCACAACGCAATTTAAAACAAAATGTTAATAATCATCTTTNCAGCGCGTATAGCATTCATTTTAATATTTGTAAAGAGCCAACCACATATTATGCACTTTTCACAATGCAATTAAAAACAAAATGTTAATAATCATCTTCCAGGCTTGTCCACTGATGAGTTTTTCCTGTTGCAGATGTGCTGGCCCTGGCAGCTGCCCTGCGAGCCCTGGCTGGTGCCACGCGCCGGGCTCGCACCGCGCTCTGGTGCGCGCTGCAGGTGACTCTGCCCAAACCCCAGCCTCCAGCTGGAGCCGAAAATCAACAGCTGCTCCTTCAAGGAACGCTGCAAGAGCTTTGTTCTACAAGCACAAGCAGCCAGGAAAAAGGCAGCGTGGAGCAGGAAAGCAGAGGAAGTGGAAAAGCTGAGGAAGCGAGGAAGATTTTGGAATAATGGCCGATGATAAAAGGAGAGCTGAGGATGGGGAGGGAAGGGCTCAGTCCTGCCCAGCACCACGAGAGGTGGATTTCATAAAAAGGGTTAAATTCAGGTGCCTGGTCAGTGCTGCAGTTGTGCTGTGATTCTGGTGTGGAGGGACACAGCTTCTGGTGGTGTTGATGCAGTTTTAATATTGCAGGTGTCTGCTGCTGAGAGTTTTAGTGTTCAGAGGAGCTGAACAAGAGCTGAGCATTTCTTCCTGTGCTTACCCAAAGCTCCGAGTCCAGCCAGGACCTGAGCAACCAGAGCGTGGTAGAACTTAATTCTCCTTTTTTTTTGGTTCATGAGACATTTTAGCGTACTTAAAGGTACTCAATAATCGTTCAGGGTTTGGTTTATTTTTATTTTTTGTACCGTGTGTCGTTCTTTTCAGAGCCAAAGTGATCACTGAGCAGTTTGCACCCCATCACTGTGTCAGGAGCAAGGCACGCTGCTCTGGTGGTGTTTTTTGGGACAGGTTATTTCTCTGCTTGACAGAAATAATCAGTGTTCAGTGCTGGTTGTGAGAGAGGCTTCAGCAGTTGTGCTGCCACTTCAGTTTCCAGCAAAACCATAGAATTGTCCACTTCAGTTTTCCCACTAAAAAAGTGGATTCTGTAGTTTTGCAGTGTGAACTGCATGGAAGTGCACATTGGCAGGTGATAAAAAACTCACTCAGGATTAGAAATTAGATTTATTGATTCCTCAGTGGGTTTAAAACCAGTAACAATGTAACATAGTATGCACTTAATTAAAAAAAACTATTATTTGTTATTAATATATATTCATGGTACTACAATTTTTTTCAGACACATTCCATATTTATTTTAATGTCTTCATTGAATGTTTATTTAAAAATCTATTTTAGTAACACGAAGTTAAATATTTTGCCAAATCTTCCGAATAATCAGATTTAATGATTTACTCAGGAACTCTGTATATTATTATATAAATATACACGTGGTATATAGGGATTTTTTGGGAAAGGGATGTTTGCAAAATATTTACACAAAGCTAATTATGTACTAGGTTACCAAAGCTGTTTCACTGATTTTTTTTTTTTTTTTTGTGTGGAAGGTTTAATATATTTAATTGCTGTTGATTAGTCTCCATTGTGTGGCTTAGACAATCAGAGTGTGGTTGTTCAGGGTGAAAATTAGTAGAGTAATTAATTCAAGGTGTGATCTTAGGGCATTTAGGAATATTTTAATGCTTTAACAACTGTCTTACTGTTACACAATCTCCTAACATGTACTAATAATTAAGGTTCTAATAATTAAGGTTCTCAAGTGTAAGGATATTAATAAACAGCTCTGGAGAGCAGTTCTGGGGTTAAAAGTGAATTAAGTTGGGGATAGAAGCAAAATTTGAAGGACAAAATGAAAGTTTTTGTGTCATGTGGTGGTCAGTGTCGAATTTGGCATTTTTGAGGGTAATTCTAGAGCTGTTCCCATGTATATTTGTACTTGCAAAACTGTTCCAAATGCAGTTGTGTAGTTCTGGATCCGTGGATGTTTCTAGAGCAGTTCTTGTCTCAGTAGTGCCATCCTTAATTCTATTGAGGCGTGGAGATTTGTAGCTAAAGTTTACCCAGGCCTCACTGTAATCCACTGAGTAAAATTTAAAAGCAAAAATAGATAGAAATCAGGTTTTCAGTACAGCAAAATTACATGTATTCCCCTAAAGAAAGTGAATTCCACTTAAAAGATTATTTTCAGCCTCAGCCTAAAAACCAGGTACCAGAGTTATTTCAGTGTGAGTGTTTTCCCCGTGTGCACATGCAATTTATTTGCACAAACTAATTTAAGAAGGTTTCAGTCTGGATTTGTGAAATTAATTGTGCTCCACAGTTTAACAGTGGAGCTTGCAGTATTTCAGTTTGTGGGTGATTTACGGGTTTAATTACCCAAATTAAAATTATTTTGCTGTGTTGACAGGAAATCAGAATTTGAGAGTCTGAATCTTGGGGTTTTTTTCTGTTTACAGAACCAGAGTTGTTTTGTAGTGGTGAATGTTTAGGGTATAATTGGTTCTTGTGTGTTAATTAATGATCTTAATTAGTTCATAGTTAATGTGCCTTTAACAGTCTCATTTTTCCAGAGTGTTAAAAAGCTGTGTGGTCACTCCTGGCTCCCATTTCAGTTTAAAAATGCATTTTAGAGGGTGGCTGCAGGTGACTGCAATCAACACATGCTGTTAATTATGTTAATTGCACTCACAAGATCATCCAGGTTTGGGTCCTTTAAGGAGCTCTGTGGCTCTGGAATGTCCCCCTTGGTCATGTGCCTGGGTCAGGTGCTCCTTGTCATGCCCTGCAAATGCTGGTGTTTCACTTTGCCTCCCTCTGTTTTCTTCACAAAAACTCCAGGTCTTCAAACAAAAATGATTTTTTATTTTAGTGCCCTTTTCTTCAAATGGGTTGGTTATGGACAGCATCAGACCTAGAATGAGTTTTGTCTTCAATTCTTAATTGCAGCATGCTCCACTTCTGTTGTTTTATTACAAAACCTTTTGCATTTAAAAAAAAACCAACTTTATTTTGTAAAATAACACCTGGAGTTGCAGCAGCTCTGTCAGTCAGAACATAATTTTTGCTGCCTCGTGTTTAATTTGGCAGCAAGGTACAAATTCTGCAAGTTTTGCACTGAATTTTTGGTGTGAATAAGCACAAGTATAATGCTTGTGGCTTTAGGGACTGATTGTATTCATGTTTTACTGACTTCAGGGGTAGCAGAATTGAGGTTTTGGGTCACACTTCAGCCAAAGAGGTGGTTTTGGTTTGGAATTAGGTTTGATTTTCAGAGATAGAAAAGAAAACCTGCCCCTTTCCCTCCCCATTTTGAGAAGCTATCAGCTAAAATTCAGTTAATCCCCTTTTTTCCACTTCCTCCCCTCCACTCAGCTTTCTTGAGATTTAATTGTTTGGGGTTTTTTCCCTGTTCTGGTTTATACTGTTTAAATTTTTGGAGTGAAATGAAGAAGGTGGCAGGGTTGTAGCCAGTCCTGGTGGATTGCTCCAGTTTAAATAAAAGGAATACTCAGTTGTCCCTTTTTCAGTCAGGATTATTATCAGGGTGCTCTTTGATAGTTGGTAGTGAATCTTTAATGTTTTAAAATCCCAAATTGATTGATTGATCCCAGTACAACATAGACTTAAGAATTACAATTATTTCTGTATTCTGTGTAGATAACTGAAGGGTTTTGGTGATTCTACTTTATAAATTCCCAGAAGGGAGGCCAGCAGCAGGGAAGAACTCTTTATTATTAATTTTTTTCTGGTTATAGGTTTTGTATCTCTGTTTTTCTGTATCCACAGGGTCTCTCTGGCAGTTAAGTTGCTCTGATGCTGTTTATATAAACTAAAACTCAGAAATTATTAATTTGTTATTTCCATTAGAGCAGCATGCAGGGAGGTTATTTAAGTTCGTGGTGCTTTTCTTGCTGTGGCCTTTTCAGGAGTGGGTGACATTTAGTTCCCAAACTGCTGCTATTGGATTTTTATCCTTTCCAAACTGAGTGTTTCTCTTTGCTGCTGGAATTTACCACCACTAGCAAGATTTTTGTCTGTACCTGGGTATGTGAAATTTGGAAATCACTTGCCTTAGTCACAACTGCTGCTCTAGCTCACAATAAGTCTCTTATGGTTATTTCTTTTGGAAGGAAATGAATGGTTTAAGGTGGGGATTATGTGAGTGAGAGGCTTTGTTGAGGTATTTCTGTTTTCACACAAGTGTGGGGGTACCCCAGCTTTTTGTGGAAAACTCCCTGGCTTTCCTGGGCACTTTTCCAGAGGTGACCACAAGCACAGCTTCCTGGGATTGCCTTTGATCTGCAGCCCTTTTTTGGGGGATATTAAGGAGGAAAAGGGAGCTTCAAGAAGGAAGGAGCTGCAGGGAGCCCAAATTCCAGTAGAGAGGATCTCTCTTCTTTTGCCTTCTGTGGTCAGGAGGGCTTGAGGGACCAGGAATCTTTATTTAATCAAGATTCTTTTCCCCACTGGGTGCTGTCAGAGTGCAGCTGCTGAGATTTTGGGCAGAGTTGGCTTCTTCCTGCCCTGCTCTGGTGGCCAACCTTCCTCCAGGTGTGTTTTCATCAAGCCTGGGGACAGCTGGCCCATGCCCAGGGTCCCTCTGGGACCAGGGTCAGCTCCTCCCCTGGCAGGATTTAAGCTCAGCTTTTCTAGACTTGGGAAATGACAAAGAGCAAGGAGAGCTGAGCACAAAATTGGGTTGTGGTTCATAGCTGTTCTTCCTCCAGTGGCAGAATCCAGCTTGGCTCTGTGGGATATTTACTAAGTCACCATTAAGTCATAGCTCTGATTCTGCAGGAAGTTGGATTTTTGTTTTGTTTAAATACTGTAAAAATAATGCAACAAACAGACCTTAAGCCTATATGTGTATTAATTTTTTTTAAATTCTATTTTTACCTGCTCTGGAAGCTGGGTATTGGAATTTTTTTTTTTTTGGCCCATCCTTTGATTGAGAGCTGCAGTTTTGACAAATGCTGCATGCTGGCACAGCCCAAAGCAGTGGGGTTTGGGGATTTTGTTCTTTATATCTTTATTTCTGTGGCAGAGTATGTGATCTTAGCTGCAAAACTAAATGTTAAATTCTTTATGGCCACAGTCTGCTACAGATTTATTTATTTTTCCTAATGGAGTCGTTAAAGTGGAAAAACTTTGGGTTATTGATTATTTAGTGTTTGTAGACTGAACAGGAGCAGGGAGCACTTCACATCAGTCAATATGAGGGCAGCTGACTGTGGAATATATATTTTAATTATTATTTTTGAATAATTGGGCTGCTGAAGAGCTGAGTGAGGTCCTGCTTCCATTGAAGCCACGGCTTTTAAGAGATTTCTGTCTTGGTTTGGCTTTGTTGCTTTACCTTGAGTTCAGGAGCTCGTTGAACACAAGCTCAGTAGTTCACCTTGAACATTTATCAAGAAACTCTGGAGGGATGAGCTCCCAGCCTCTTTTATAAGGATTCTTGGAATTAGCCAGGATAATTTTGCTTTCTCTTAAAGCTGAGGAATGTACCTGCTGCAGGAACTGGGGGGTTTCTGGAAATTTTTGCACCTTGTTTTTCTCCTGTTCTGCTTTAAGGGAAATAGAGCCTTAACCATGCTGAGACCTTGATTTATTATTCCCTGTGCAGTTTTATCCATGGCAGTCACCAGCACTTTTTTTTTTTTTT
>VXAX01003111.1:26723-94885 GCA_013399835.1 Leptocoma aspasia
TTTTTTTGGTTTGTAGCACTTGAGATGTCTGATTTTTTTTATCAATTATTTTTTTGGTAGAGAACTGCTTTGTAATTTTCTAAAATAAAAGAATAACTTTGCCAAGCAAATTTATCAGTGATATAGAATGGAAGGTCCTTATTTTTCTTCATTAGCAATACTGTAATCAAAGGTGCAGAATAATGTGTTTAATGTACATGTCTGTGCTGTTAGAGATGGAAAATATATTGGGTTAGGAGCAGCTTTTAAACAAATTGAGGAACTGGAGTTATAAATCCTCTTTGCTTGTTGCCAAATGAGCTTTAAAAAGGAAAATATTTGCATATAGTGTATTAAAAAAAACCACTGGTTATAGAGAGAATAAATCAGAGTAAAAATCATTGCTAGACAAAGATTGCTTTATGTTTTTTACTGAATAAAACACAACTTGTTTATGCACAGTAGTAACTTAATGAGCATAGTTTTTTCACAGAATTAGGCTGTTTCCAATATATAGATGGGAAAAATAAGTTTCCTTTTATTTTTTATGACAGATATACAAAGATGAATAGTGTCTATATTTTAATATTACTGTTTGGTGTCTGAATTGTATCATTTATGTGTGTGTTGGTCAAACTCATTTCCTTAAAATACCCCATTTTACACTGCTAGTGAAATATTACTGAAGGAGATTTGGGTTGGGCCCAACAGAAATACGTGAAATTATAACTTAGCTTAAAACGTAAATTGTTGATTATGCAAGACTTTAGTCATTAATCAATTTAGGCTTATTTAAGTGTTTCTGTAAAACAACTGTGGATGTTTGAACGCTGCAAAAATCTTACTTCTACCTCTTGTGTAACATCCTTAAAATTCCCCTTCACAGATGTCCTCTGATGCCACAGGGTGTTGGTGCACCTTAACTTGGGAATTTCATCTGCTTTTCCTTTTATTATTTTTTTTTTTTATTGTGGAACACCATGATGCCTTGTTATGTCCACCTGTGTTGACCTGATGGGGTTTGTGTTACATGTGTGAGAGTCTTCAGAAATAGGAGAATTCTGTACTCAGTCATGGCCAGTGTAATTTTCTGGTATTTTCTATGTATGTGCTTTGATTCCTTTTATTTAAATAATCACCTGTGTTGTGTGGTTGTCCCTAATGAATAGTGACAGCTTGTTTAGATCAACTCACACTGTTTCTCAGCTGCTGAATTTCAGTTTGGTAATTCTGCCTTGAGAAGACCTGTTACGTGTTCATGACAGAAATTAAAATCCTTTGTTGTTTTTTGTGACTGGTTTTATTGCCTTAATTCTGTGTAAGAAGGGGAAATGTGTAAGAGGGATCCCTTGGATCACACAGAAAATTCAGATTTGCATCAGGTAGCTGAGAATAAAGGGCAGAATTCAGTAAGGACTTCAAGGGGTGTTATGGGGGAATTGGGATGAATTTGGCAATTTCCTCAAAATAAATTGACAAGTGTCCCAGATCTGGTTTTGTTGGCAGAGATGGGAAGCAAAAGTCAAGAACTGCACAAGCAACACCAGAATTTGGCTGCTTTGTCCTGTGGAGGTGAGTGTGATGTTCTAAACATGGACAGGGAAAAGTTCCTTGCTTTAGAGCTTAAAATTTAAAAACTTTTTTTTTTCATCTGGTGACAAGCATTAAAAATAATTGATGCAATTGTTCTTCATTGGTGGAGAAGTTATAAAAATGCCCACGGTGCTTTGGATAATCCAAAGATGTAAATTTGAGGCGTTTCCATCTTCAGCTGAGCTGTACCCATCAGATATCCCAAACCATCCCTTCTGAGTAGGTTTCTGTTGTTGTTGCTGATTTGACACGTGTTTTATAAATGAATTTTGGAGACGCTGCCAAGAAACCTCCTCTTTTTTCCTCTTTTTCCAGAGAGGAGGCGATTTCCAGAGCAGATCATGAGGGAAACATCCCTTCCCTGACAGGCATCTCTGCTTTTATGTGGCTGCAGCTTGGTTGCTTTGATACTTGTTCCAAAACACCTGCAATGGAATAAATGCAGCTATTTTAGTGGGGCTGTGCTGGCAGCTTGCCAGTGGAGATACTTTGGAAAACAGGCACGGGGAAATGTGTTCTTCCCAAATCAGTCTGATAACATTCAGTATTTTACCTTGATTTTTAAAGGATCTTAATCAAAAGTATTTTAAATCCACATTTGTGTGATAGGCTGGGCTGTGTGAAGCTGTGAAATTCAGTAGTGCTGTTCTGATTGGAATAATAGTGCCATATAAAAAATAAAATCTGTTTTCACAGTACCAGCTCCCTCCACTTACTGAGGAGAGCTTTGATTTGGAGCTGATGAATCAAGTTGCTTAGATAAATATTTAATTTAAGAGTGTTGGGCTGCAAAAGCAGGGAATTTAAATAATTGGAAAAAAAACCCCAGTGGTTTCTGCTGTTGCTCGTGGTACAGAATTTCAGATCTTTTTGCCTTGGGTAGGTCATGACTGAAGGAGCTGTGGGGGCATGCTGACTTACAGAAAGGATTTATGGTAACACAGATCTCTAACTTTGCTGAGAAATGTTGGTTTGAGAGATGTGGATAGATTTCAGAGCTCTGAGAAGTCACTTGGTTATATCCCAGCATGGTTTGGGCTGGGAGGGACCTTAAAGCTCAGTTTGTTCCAGCCCCTGGCACGGACAGGGACACTTTCCACTATCCCAGGCTGCTCCAAGCCCTGTCCAGCCTGGCCTGGAATAATCTCTCATCAGTAATTAGAAGATGGAGTGTCCTCTGGTGAGTTTTGAATCTCAGGCTCTGTTGCATTCCCAGTTCTTCAGCTCATCCTTTTCTATAAATCCACAGCTTGCTCCCTCTCAGGGGCTGTTCCTGATCTCTCTTCTTGCTGTGCTACAGAACCTGGTGGATGAGAGTTGCTTTCCTTCTTCATGGGTTTGAGGGTGGCTTGTCCATTCTTGAAGCAAATAGGGAAGACCTCAAGGTCTGCTGGAGTTTAATCAATATAATTGTACCAGTGTGACCCGGGAAGCTTGAGGATTACCCCCAGAACAGGACGGACTGTGATCACTTAGATTTGAAAAATAAGATGGGTGATGATGTATCAGAAATTTAAACAGAAATGAGTGGGTTTAGAGGGTTGGCTGAATCGGTGGGGTATTGCTTTCTTAATTCTGGAATCCATAAATCCATTTTCAACAGATGTCTGATCTTTGTAAAGGAGATTTTAATGGAAAAGATGGGTTTGTTATCCTGGTAGATCCTTGGCACAGCAAAGGCCACAGGCAGTTCCATTAAAACTCCATGCCCAGAAGAACAAACAGCTCTTTAAGAGGGATTAAACAGAGGAAGTCTCAGCTATTAATGAGGGAAATAAAATCCGTCTGGCTCGTGTCAAGGTTTTTTATCAGGGTACTCAAATGAATGGTGTCACCAGGAAGAAATAGGGATGGGGCCGTGTCTGGAATCCACTCCTGGGAGTTCATTCAGCCTTCAGAAACCTTCACAGAGTAAGTCACTCTGCTCTTCCTGCAGATCATGGAGTCCCAGAATGGTTTGGGTTGGAAAGGACCTCAAAGCTCATCCCATTCCACCCCTACCATGGGCAGGGACACCTTCCACTATCCCAGGGTGCTCCAAGCCCTGTCCAACCTGGCCTTGGACACTTCCAGGGATCCAGGGGCAGCCACAGCTTCTCTGGGAACCTGTGCCAGGGCCTCCCCACCCTCCCAGGGGAGGATTCCTTCCCAATATCCCATCTAACCCTGCTCCCTTTCCACCTGAAGCCGTTCCCCCTTTTCCTCCCAGAACAAGTCCTTGTCCCAGGTCCCTCTCTGACCCCACACCTGTGATTTTCCAGTGTGGGGCACCAGCAGCCCTGGGCAATGATGCTCATGGTGTTCTTGTCCTGTTGGTGCAGCTCAGCTGAAGCCACTGCTAAGCTGAGAGAACTCTTTTCCCTCTGTTCAGCAGAAGCATCATTTCTCGTAAGCTAAGTTACATTTTGCTTTAATCAGAATCACTTCAAAATTCAGGCCAAGCATCCAAGTTAGATTTTAAAGACAACTTCTGGCAGCAGTTGTGAAGCAGAGCTATTCTGGGATGTAAGTGTGTGTGAGTGAAAGCTTTCCTGGGTGCTTAATCATTTTCTAAATGATTGATTTCTGTTCCAAGTGAGGAACAGTTAAGGGCTGACTTCTGTTGTGATGTGGAAAGAAATTGGCTTTCTAGGATTATAAATCTGTTGTGCAGGCACTTGGTATTTTACAAGTGTGGATGTGCATCCTGTTGGGATGTAATCACACTGAAGATCTGTAAGTGACACTGACTACAGCCAATAGTTGTATAAATAATGATATAAATATCCATCATGGAATGAATGGGCCCTTTGAGGAGAGCACACTTGAATAAAAACCTTGGTGCTTGCTCCTTCTCTCTTTCCTGAGGGATCTTTGTCTGCCTTCCAGAGGGTAATGAAAAAAAACCCCAAATAACAAAATATATATGTTCAAATAATGTTAAAAATTATTCAAGGTCATTTTCATGCAAGTAAAATATTTGATAGTTTTGTTAATAAAAATAACCTGATTGTCAGCATTTTATCCAAATTTTCCTGTATGTATCAAGTCTTTATAGCCACTTTGCTGAGAATGTCACATCTCTGACAGATTCAGCTTTTCACAGAGGCACTGATGGTGGTTGGATTGTTCTGGGATTGATCCCTCAGGGGTGTTGGGAGAATTTAGAGCTTAAACGTCTGAATTGGCTTTTCCAGCATGTCCAAGGTTCTAGATACTGAAGATTTTAGTCTTTCTGTACTAAAAAGCACTGACCCCCCAAGAGAACCATTTAAGACCATAGAGAAAGCTTCCAAAATTGAATAATAGAATTGAAATTATAAGCATGTAGCTGAAATAGAAGTGCGTAATATCACGTAGTAAAAAAGGTTTAAAGTTTTAGAGTATAGTAATATATAGAAAACAAGATAGAAGTTTTAAAGCAGTAGCTAGTTGTTCTTCTTCAACTTCTTCTTCATGAGTTAAAGTAGTATTGTGTAATTGGATAAAAAAGTCTGCATTGTGGACCACAGGTAACTAGTTATTAAGTTAAAAATAAAAAAAAAAAATTAAGTGTCATTTCTTAATTAGACAGTTTATCCTTAAAAGACCTTGTAGAAAGAGATACAAAACCATTTTATACTTTATTAGTAAAGTACTGTAGAACTCACAACTTGTAAAACTATAATATAGATAAGAATTAATAAACATTTGAGTCCAAACAAGAAATACCGTCTCACACATTCAATCCCAGCCCTAACCCAGGGTGGATCACAAATAGGATGTGCACTCAGTTTGGAATTCTCTGGAAAGCAGAACTCACCTCACCCAATACCAATGTGGCCACGAAAGCTTTATTTTTGAGTAAAGCAGTCACTGCCTCTGGTCATAGTGGTGCCTTGTGCAGGCTGCCCTGGAGCAGAGGCTGGACAGAGTTACAGAATAAAGCAGGGATTCATTAAAAGGATTTCCTCCATGGATCCACCTTGGGCAGCACAAGAGCCCAGCCAGGGCTGCACCCAAGATGAACCAAAATGGTCCCAAAATGGACACCGGGCACGGGCTCTGGCACTTTTATCAGTTCTGCTCCATTTGCAGATTGCAGTTCATTGTCCAATTCCAGCTTTAGCCCATCAAGTCCCATCCTTCTTGTTTTTCTCTCTTCAGCCCACGTTGTTTGTGCTCTTGGGCCTGAGATTTGGATCATTTGTCCTTGGTCCCCAGCTAGAGAAGGAATTGTTTTGTCTCCTTGCTCTGTGCAGAGAGCTCACCATCCCCTGATATGAAGCCCAGACCCACACACTAAAGCAGCACAGAATCTGAAACATATAAAAGCTGAAACCTGAGGCATCAGCGGGGTATTGGCAAAAAGAGAAAACTTCCTCTGCTGATGATAAAGGGTGAGCTGGGGAAGCAGACAGAGTGGGGTGAGCTGAGTCACTGGGCAGGGTCTGGGGGATGTTTGGGATGAGGGAATGTTTGGGATGAGGGAATGAGCCTGTTTGATCCCTGCTGACACATCTCCCTTAGCTGGACCCAGGGAGGAGATGGACATGTGGGACAATGGAGGGTCAGCCTTGTGCTGGTGCCACCCGAGGCGCTGCTTCGACACCAGAAATGGCCACTCTGTGCCCGTAACTTCCTGACAGGGATGGAGTTTCTTGAGTAAAAGACATTTCAAAAGGCAAATCAGCTTCAGACTCCTGGTGTCCTGCTGCTGGCTCAGTGTTTTTTTTTAACATGGAGCAGGTTGGATGGGGCTTGGAGCAACCTGGGGTAGTGGAAGGTGGAAAGAGGGGGTGGAAAAAGATGTTTTTGGGGTCCTTTCCAACCCAAACCACTCTGAGATTCTCTGGGGTTTTTTGTTTGGTTTTTTGTTTTGGGTTGGTTGGTTATTTTGGGGGGTTTTTTTGGGTTTTTTTGTTGTTGTTGTTGTTTTTTCAGTGTTTGTTCTGGGGTTTTTTGTTTTCTTGTTTGTTTGTGGTTTTTTTGTTTGTGCTCTGGTTGTTTGTTTGTTTGTTTAATAGAACTATTTCTCTCTTGTTTAATAGAACTATTGCTCAGAGCCCAACCCAACCTGGCCTTGAACACTTCCAGGGATGGGGAGTCCACATTTTCTGTGTTCAAAAAGACCCTTTTATACCAAATGTGGTGTTTATCTATGGCAATTGCACTGCCCTCGCTGCAAAAGAAGTGTTAAAATGTGTATTTCTACCAGCGTGATTCTTTTTTTTCTTCCTGTAGGAAATAAACTTGGCTCTGTGAGAGACCTGTAGACAGTTCTGAATTGTGGTTTAGAGCAGGTGCAGAGCTTTATTCATTTTGTAGTTACGGAAGGTTTAATGTTAAAATGGAAGGATTGGCCCAACAGAACCCAACAGATTTTGCCATCAGAGCCATATTTTTACAAAAAATCTGATTTTGGCAGAGTCCCTTGAGGCTTCGGTCAGGTTTAGACTTCCTCAGGAAATGGTTTTTTAACCTTTCATTTAATTTTTTTCCCCTTTTTTTCAGTCTACTTCTTACTGCCAGGAAAATGCTGCTCAGGTGCAGCTCTGTGAAGATTTGGGGATTACTGGGAAGGACAGGTGGATTTGGGATCAGCAAATCCTTGGTTGTTTTGAAAAAAATCCATAATGGGATGCACAAATATGTCCACTCTTCAGACATCCCCAGGCATCCTGACCAAATGTTTGGGATACACAGGGTTAAATCACAGCAGGAATTTTAAAATTTAGGTATTTTATTAGCAATTGGAAAAAGGTTTAATGTTAAGAGCAGAGAAGCTCAAAAAGGCATAAAGTAAAAAGGAACATTTATAAGTTTTTTTTGGAAGCCTTGTCAGGATGCCTCACTTCAGCCTTTTTTTTTTTTTGTCCTGAAATTCTAAAAAAAATCCATTTTAAGAAAAACTAATCCAGTTAGGAATTGAAGAAAAAATAACCCTGTTCCTCTGGTTTTTTTAAATCAATGTAATACTTAATTTGCCTCAATATATTAATTTTCTGTGTCCTCCATGACTTTCTCAATTAACACTGGCAGGCATAAGTAAACTTTTTAGGGGAATGTGTTCCCTCATGATACAAGTGCTTTAAGGAACTGCTTGTGAGGTTTAACTCAGAATTAGGTGCTCTTCCCCATCAGAATTAAATGTGGTAGGAAAAAAATATCTAATTTTCTGTAACTTATTTCTATGTGAAGTTTTTATTAGCATTGATTTTTATTTAATTCTATTTTTCTGACAATGCTAGGTTGGGAGACAAAGCGTCAGGGTTTTTTAGTTGTGAAAACTGAGTAAACATACTGAGGAGAAATAAATGGTGTCAGCTTTAAAATTCTTGTGCAGTATCACAAGGGGGAAAAATCAAATTAAATTCTCCCACAGAGAGAAGCAGGAATAATTTTTTTTGTTTACAAAAACTTGCATTTTAATGCAAAAATCTCATACTTCAGAGGAGTATTGAAATAAGATTTAACGCCTCAGGGCCTTGCTAGTTATTACAATTCAAATAATTTAAATTGATTTCTTGGAGAAAACCCAAACACAGCTTGTTTTGGTGCCTGTAAACTCCGGTTAATTCTGTTTGGCATCCTTTTATTTCCAGCTGAGGTGTTCAGATGAGCTGGTTTGGAGCTCAAAGATACAGTTTTCAAGTGCAAGGGAAGATTTTTCTATGTTTTAAAACTATACAAGTTTCTGTTTCAAGCACATCATCCTTATGTTTGTTGTGGGGAGAAAACACACTTATGGAAAAGCTCTCAGTTTTTATTTCAAAGAGGAAGGAACTAGTGTTGTGCCTGATGACATTTTATTTGTTTTCATCCAAATTCAGGGTTTTTTTCCAAGCCTTTCACCATTCTCTCTATAAACTGGAACTTTTATTAACTCATCATTTTAAGCTGCTCCTTTATTTTAAAAACTTTTTATTCTATTTTTAGTTTCACGTAAAAAAAAACCCAATACAAATATTATAATCTGTACCATTACAATCAAAAGTTAATTATTTTTTAATTACAAAACACTATAAGCATTTCTTAACTTTTTGTTATACTATACTGTAGATACCTTAAACTAATCATCTAAAATTACCCTTTATAAGTTATATTACAAGGTGTCTTTCATAGTTCTGTTTTTCTAAAATATCTAATCTTATTTACAAAGCCATCTTTTAAAGCTTTTTTTCTAGCTCTATTTCTCTCTCAACAATATCTACCTTATTTTACAGTATTTCTAAATTAACATTTCTTATCTCAAAGTTTGCATACAAATACATACTGTATAAACCTTTTATCAAACTCGAAAAACTCTCTACAAATCCATTTCCCACAATGGGGAGCAGCAAATTTGCTTTGGTTTGCTCCAAATGGATTATTCCAAATTACTGGCTGGGGATAGACCTTGGGGTCTGCTGATGTCTATTGTTGTGGCCCAAGTGGAGAAACAGAATTGTTTAATTTTAATATTAGAAGGATTAATATGATTTATTAAAATGATTTTATTGCTTAGAAGGTTTGGGTTATTATGTGTTTAGGTATAGAGTTTAGATGTTTATTTTTTCATGTTTTGTACAAGAATGTTAGAAAATGTTTATAGTTTAGAGATAAAAATTCTGTATATTATAGGTTGAGAGGAAGAAAGTTACATCTCCCATATTGGGAGACAGGGTAGATAAACACTATCTGTGTTCTTGAACACAGTTCAGATATTTTTTAAATAGAATTCTGTGTAGAGAAAAATTAGTTTTCTTGTAGAAATAAAACTTTTGTAGGTTTACACCCAGAAAACTCAAAAAATGTCTAGACAGCAGATGTCCAGTTTGTGGAGCAGTGCAGATGATCCTGCTCAGAAATCAGATCCTGCTGATCCAAAGAGAGTCCTGCTGAGAGGTGCTGCTGGCACACCCTGGGCACATCCCTGTGCCTTTGGGAACTCTTCCTACAGCCAAAACTTGAAACCACCTCCAGAAGAGAGGGAAGAACGAGCACAGTGAGCCCTGTCTTTGAGGGAATGATTTTTTCACAGAACTAAACACTGGATAAAATCCCTCAGCCAATGCACAGGGCATTCAGGTAGCACCTTAAATCTTTTTTTCTCCTCGATCCCCGTAATCTCGTTATTAATTTTGATAGAATCACAGAATAATTTGGGTTGTGAGGGATCTTAAACCTCATCTCATTCCACTCCCTGCCATGGGCAAAGACACCTCCAACTGTCCCAGGTTGCTCCAAGCCCTGTCCAACCTGGCCTTGCACAATTCCTGGGGGATGAAACAAGATGATCTTTAAGGTCCCTTCCAACCCAAACCATTCTGGAGTTCTGTGATTCTCTTCAAGCTCTGCTTTCAAAACTCCCTTTTGCTGCCCTGGGTGGTGGTTTTGTGCCCTGAAAAGTGATTTAACACAACCTGTCACTGTGTCTTCAGAGCCTTGGACTGTGCAGCACCTTATCTGCTTTGTTTACTGCCAAAAATAAGCGTATCTTGCAGTGCACTCCTGATATTTGCACAGAGCTGAAGTGGCTGTGGGGGAGCCTGCTGGGCTCTGTTGTAGCTCCTCAGCCATTAGCAGAAATTAGTTTTAAATTTAAAATACTGTGATTGCCAATAAGAATTGGAATCCTGGAAACGGAATCCTCCGTTTTCAGGAAATTGTTTTTAAAAAACTAGAAATTTGACTTGTAAATATAGAAATTATGAGCTTGAGCCTCTGGGATGTGATGGATTGGCAGCTCAGGTGATTTTTGCACAGTTTGTACTCATGAGGCAAAAAGGTGGGGAAATGTATAACCTATGTATATACAGGGTGAAGGGGCAGAGAGACACTTAGGATTGATTTCCCATTGTAACAGCTCCTGCCTGGGAGGTTATAAATAAACCTATTATTGATCTGATGCCTTTGGGACAGAATTCCTGCCCAGTGTGCAGCTCTGAAAAGTCGACAGCCGCCCGTTCCCGAGTCCCCACGTCCCATTTAGCAGCTTGGCTGTGGGATGGACCCTTGGGGAATGGTTCTGACCCACCTTGTCCCCGCAGCCTGTCCCCCACGCCACCCAAACACCCACTTCTGATGGGGTTTTTGCCCCCTCCTGTTGCTGGGCTGTCCCAGCGAGTCCCTAAACCGCTGCCCTTTCGCCTCTGTCCTGCAGGAAATTTAATCTCCCCGGTAAATGACACCCAGAGCTATTTTGGAGCTGGGCTGTGGAGGGAAAGAGAAGCACGTCAGCGATTTGACTGGAGGAGGACAACCCAGAGGAGGGTCGGAGGGGGGTGGCACAGCCTAACCCTGGGCAGCAGAGCCACTGCCAGGGGACTTGGGGGGGACCTTCTGCTGCACGTCCCTGCCGTCGCTGGGGTTTCTGTTTTATTTCCTGGAGGGGAAAGGGGGGGGAACCCAAGCCAACATGGTCTCCCCATGTCCTCTGTTCCCCTCTTCCCTCTTCCCCCTCCTTTCATCTCAGTAGGAATCGGCTTTTTTCTTCCTCTGCCCAGAGCTTTGTCCTCCTCAGACTCAGACAAGACTCCAGGTAAGACCAGAACCTTCAGCTAAGGAGAGTTTGGGTTTGGGGATGCTGATGTCCAGCAGGAGGTGGAGAAGGTTGTTGGTAGCTGAGGGAGGGATGAGGTGGTTTTTGTGCCATGTTGGAGGATGTTTTGCTTTATGAAATGTATTTGGGGACGGAGCTGAAGGTGCAGGTAGTAAATCCATCCTTCCTTTGCACTGAGCCAAATGTGGATTGTTCTGCTTAATTACTTCTGAGCAAAGATCAGCCTCCAGAGGAGAAAAGTGAAAAAAGTCAGGTTTAAAGCTGTAGACTCAACTTGAGACACTTTGTCCCCAAATCTGAGACAGCACTGGGCATGGAGAGCCTGGAAAACACATGGAGAGGTGGCAGAAAGGAACGTTTCAAAAAGTTTTATTTCCAGGGCATAATCTCAGTTCAGCTTTTCTCTTCAGCCAGGACTTTTCTCCCCTCTGAGCTCCTCTCTGGTGTCAATACAGATTCATTCTGCAACCCCCCACCCTCCTCCCATTTCTCCAAATGGTTCTGAGGGGAGATAGGGAGAGATGGAGCTCGACAGCTGAGGCTATTTTGGGCCCTCCAGCTCAATGGGGTGGAGTGACTAATGACAATGACGTCCACTTGTTAAAATACAAGGGCTTAGGTCGGAGCCGGGGCTGATTGTCACCAAGGGAATTCTTTGTCCATATGGGAGCTGTGATCCTGCACCTCCCTCATGTAGGAAGTCACATGGGCTAAAACAGGAGCATTTCTAGCTTTACAAGTCTGTTTTTTCTGGGATTCTGCCACAGCTGCTTCTCTCCAGGGCTGTGTGTAAAGCGAAATGCAGTTGGGTGAAATTTGTGATGAAGTTTGTAGATTTACATCGCTCCTTTTCTGTCTCCTGGGTGGAAACCCCAGAATTTGAGTATTTTCTCTCCATTTGTCTCCTTTATTCTCAGCCCCACAGAACAGGAGTGAGCACCACAATGTGCCCAGACCTCCCTTTTGAGCAGCCTTGGGAGGCTCAGAAAAATAGAAGGAAGAGTGGCTGCTGTGGCGTCCTGAGGGGCTGCTCTGTGCAGTTTTAGGCCTTTTAGGGAGAGTTTCCAGGATGGTTTTGTAGCTCCATCAAGGGTGGAACATGAAGTGAAGTCCCCATGTTGCAGTAAAACCCAAGGAGGATGAAATCCCTTCCCTGCATGGAGCTTCTTGGAGCTGTTAGTGTGTTGATGGACAGTGGTTTCTGGCCAGGTAGTTGAAAGTGGGATGAGTTTCCTAAGATAGGTCTGTCTCTGTAGAGAGGAAAGATAAGCAGTGTTTTAACCATATAAATCATCTAAGTGGCTTGAGTCTCTCGTGGTTTTTAGGAAGTGTGTGCTGCTAACCTGGCTGGAAGGTATCCGACCCTCTTGCCCAGTGACGTGCACAAACCACGTGATTTGTTCTTGCTCCTTGTTGGAATTTTCTAAATGGTTGAACCTTTGTTTGCTACCAATCATTGGGAACACCCAGATTATTGATAAGGGATTATTAGGGGGAGTATGAGAGGATGCTGGTCCCTCCAAAGCACTTGGTGCACATTCAGCCCTACCCTGAAGGTCAGAATTCTCTCGAGCTTCTCCTTTTCCCTGAGGGCTGCTCACCATGTTTAACACCATGTCAGCCCCTGACCCGCCACGAACTTTCCCTCAACATCTCCCGTGGATTTTGGCTTAGGATGGAGGCTGTGGATGGGAGGGAATGTAGACAAGCCTTACTCTGAGTGGAGTTAGAAACTCCTAGCAAAAGGCTTCGTGCGCTGCGGGTTCTCTGTGTCCGACTCCTCCGGTGACAGATCCACCACAGAAACCTCTCCCATCTGCTCATCCAGTGACCTTTGGGCATGCCAAAATCGGTTCTCCCTCACTGAAGTGGAATTCAGAGTAGCCCAAGCTAAGCCCTGAGCCCAGCTCCTCGGCCACAGATACTGTTCCTGCTCCGGTGGAACGAGATCAATCCCGCCTCCCTGGATCAGAGCGCTGAGCCCCGATTTAGGGGTGTAATGGGCAGGGAGCACTGGGTGTGCTGGTGTGCATTTCACCTCCAGAGCTCCCTGTCTGCTGTGACGGCTCTCAGGCACCCACCAGAGCCCGGCTGATGTCACCCAGCCTGCAGCTGACACACAACACTTGTGCTATTCCAAAGTTGTCCGTTCCCTGGGAGGCTGCTGGAAGCGGGAGGGCAGCCGGGTTACTGCTGTTTTCCCTCAGCAGAATTTTAAACATCAAAGGAAACCCAAACTTCCCATTTGACAACTCATGGACTTCCCTTCCCACCCACAGATTCCATTTCCTGATGTTTTTAGATGGAACAATACAAGCAGATAAGTTGTGTAAACTACAGTAATAGCAGTGCTATTGATTTTTATCGGGAGCTTCTGTTTCAGTGATGTTCTTTGAAAGCTCAGGATTCAGAGACAGGAGGTTCCCTGTAAATCGTGCCTTTCCTGTCAGGAAAAGGAGTGAGAGGATTAGAATTTAGCATTGCAGAGGAAGTTCAGGAAACATAAACTCCAAAGGCAAGAAAAATACCTTAAATGAACATATTTTTGACTTGGGCAAGGAAAGGATAAAAGAGGATTGAGGAAATGAGCAAACAGGGACATGATGGGCCTGAATGTGGTGTTGAGAGAAATTCTGTGCTTCTGATCTGTGTTTGGACTTTGGTGATCCCTTAGGTTTAATTATGTCCCCAAAGTCTCTAATTTTTGTACTCATGGCCACCTTTGTCTCAGGAATATTTTATGAAATGGATTGCATGGTGCTTTTTGCTCTTTGCCCTGAGTCCTGGTGGACAGGATTCTCTTTCTAATCCTTGAATGGAAAGGCTTGGGCAGAGAATAACCTGTTACCCCTGTCCTCTCTCACACAAAGAGCTTCATCACAGGCTGGTGGCAGCTTGGGGGACAATTTACCGTGGTGGGGGGACCTCTGCCTTCTCAGAGGTTGTTGAAGGTTTTCCAGGTGCAGATCAGCATGGATGAAGCAACATGAAACCAACCCATCAACCAGCACTGCACAGTGAATCCCAGGAGTGGGATGGAGCCAGGCTGGGAGAGCTGCGGGTGTCCAGCCTGGGGGAGAGAAGGGTCCAGGGAGAGCTCAGAGCCCCTCCCAGGGCCTAAAGGGGCTCCAGGAGAGCTGGAGAGGGACTGGGGACAAGGCATGGAGGGACAGGATAAGGGGGAATGGCATCCCACTGCCAGACAGCAGGATTGGGTTGAATATTAGGAAGAAATTCTTCCTCATGAGGGTGCTGAGGCCCTGGCACAGGGTGCCCAGAGAAGCTGTGGCTGCTTCTGGATGCTTGGAAGTGTCCAAGGCCAGGTTGGACAGGGCTTGGAGCACCCTGGGACAATGGAAGGTGTCCCTGCCCATGGCAGGGGGGTGGAACTGGATGATGTTTGAGGTCCTTTCCAAGCCAAACCGTTCTGGGATTTGGTGGCACCACTATCAGGGCTCTCCACCTCCTGATGGGTTCCACTTCTGAGTGCTCCAGCGGGAACTGGACAACTCTGTGGTGGTTCCCACTGCAAGGCACTCCTTCCCTTGTCCATGGGAAGCGGGTGTTGGGCAGACACTGGCAGTGGTGGGACAGGAGTGGGCAGGAGGCCTGGGCCAGCTGCATCTTGGCTCCAGGGCAGTGATTTATTTGCATTATCTGACAGCTCTGTGCAGTTCTGCCTCTTTCCCCAACCACAAACCAGGGAAAATCCGAATGAATAAAGACATAAGCAAAATTATAAGTGCCGCCAGTTTGCCTTTGGCGTGCTCAGAAATACCCCAGATGGGAATGTGATCTCTGCTGCAAATGATTAATCATAGAGGGATTACATGGGGAAATATGACCCTGGCAAATGTCTGAGATTTATTGGAAAGGGCATTTGCATTGACTAGGTTTATTCATGCTTTGTTGCTGGTCCTGTTGCTTCCAAGGGAGCTGTCCTGGCACTTGCAGAGAATTACTATTTTTTTTTAAAGTTTCAGAGTTACTGGGCTTTTTTGATGTTTGAATGAACATGTAAATAATTGAAATCAGAAAAATTATTGAATAAGTTGATTGACAAGTTACACAGTAGAAATATTAAATTTTGTCCTTTCAGTACATTCACAAGTCTGTCCTCTCCTGGCTCCTAAATCTATTTATCATCATAATCCAGTCTGATGCATTTTATCCCATTTGAAATTATAAACTGTAATTTATCTTGTGCAGCCTGTCTAACTTGTTAGATGTGTTAGATACATACACAGCCCCATCCTTGTTGCAGGTTAGGATTTCATGCCTCTTACTGGATCTCATGCTCTCCACACCCATAAAGCAAGTTTCCCCCCCTTTTTCAGATGGGCACTAAAGATATCAGAACTGGAGTGTCTTTCTCATAATTATAAAAGCAAGCCAGCAGCAGAGCAAGGAATAAACCCTGTTTTTTCTTTCCATGTTAGAAAAATATCTACGCTAATTATGAGCATGCACTGTTTTCACTGATCCCTGGTTTTTCTCCTGGCATCCTGGCCATTCATAATGGTGTAAAAACCTTGGAGTGTGAGGGCATATGGTGAAAGCTGCTGGAGGTATAGGTAAGAGCAGAGGATGTGGGTTTTCACCCCACACTAGGAGGTCTGTGGACACAGGATCTTGTATAGGGTGGGGAGAAGTGAGTTGCAAACAGCAGATGAGTTTTTGGGAGCCATGGGAGAGGGAGGCTGGACTTTGAGGCCACTGGGAAGAAGCATCTTGGGTGGGTTTGCTGCACCAGCTTGGCTCAGAGGCAAAACCAACAGGCATCTGGTGCAGGATCTTCCCTGGTTTTTGACTGTTCCTGACCATCAGAGGGACCAGGGAGCAGCTGGGGCGTGTTTGTTGGGGCACAGCTTGGCACAGGAGGGCAGGGAGAGCAGGATGCACTTGAGGATGTGAGCAGCATTCCTGCTCCTGTAAGAGCCAGGCTTTGAGAGCCCTCACTGTGCTCCAACAGAGCAGAGCTCTCCTCCAGGCACAGAAAGGTGTCCTGGGGCCCAGGGATGGACACAGCATGCAGGTGGGTTGAGGAAAGCCCCTGGTTGCTGAGAGGGCTCCCAAGCAGCCTCTCTCATGTCTCTGTAGCCACCTCAGTGCTCCAGGTCCATGTTATGCAGAGCCCAGTTTGATGGAAAAGTGAAGCAACTCTATTTTTCTGCTCTTTTTGACACTATGAAGCTGGAAGTAAGTCAGAGTGGTGCATCTATTAGACACAATAGGCACCCAGGAAGGGTGAGACATGGCAGTGTCTTCTGAAGGTGAATCCAAGTGCTTTGGTGGCACAGTGCAGCCTGAAGTTCAAGCTGATGGCTGGGAAATATTAGGACGTGAGCTCTGAGTCTGTGCTTTGATTTTTAACTCTTAGTTAATGCAGTGGGTGGTTCTGCTGGGCCCTCCAGAGTTGAGCTGAACCTCAGCATCTCTTTCTGAGCATTGAAATGGTCCTTACCTAGATGAGCAGGAGACCCTGATTGTCAATCAATTGACTTCAGTGGAAATTTCCACTGACTTCAGTGTACTTTGGCTCAAGCCCCAGGCTCCTATCTGCCCCTTCTAACCATTCATGCAGCTTCTCTGCTCGCAGCTGCACAAGTGTTTGTGGAAAACGTGTTTTAGAGCTCAGCTGAGGGCAGAGGTTGGTAGTAAGAAGGTCCAGAGAAGTTCAAACTAATTCACAGATTCCTAGACCAAGAGAAAAAGAGATCTGTGTATTGAACATGGCCACTTAACAGGACGTCAGTTGGTCTTAGCACTGATGACTGCAAGTCAGTCATTCTTTACCCTCTTAGCATTTACTAAAAGTAGATTTTCTCCATTCCTTTCCCCCCCCTCCCAGATTTAATGTTTGAAACCTGTTTCTTTATTTTCTAAAGATTTGTGGCAGAATAATGAAATTTGCTCAATACCAGGGAACAAAAGCAACCAAAATTGCATTAATTTAGAAAGGATTGATCTCCTCTAAAAGGAAAAGTCTTTGATTGCTTCTTGTCATTTTGTGTGTTCTTTGGAGTGAGAGACACAGGATGGGACAGGACATGGTGTATATTTTCTGTTAAATGTGGAAAGATTACATTTGCTTTTGCCTTAGATCTGTGACCCAGATGAAGTTTGAAGTTTGGCTCAGCGAGACCACCTGGAATGATAATAATGATCACAAAAGCATAGAATATCCTGAGCTGGAAGCGACCCACAAAGACCATTGAGTCCAACTCCTGGCCTTGCTTGGGACAACCCCAAGAATCCCACCCTGTTTTTGAAGTTTCTTGGGCTCTCATAATGAATACTGTTTTGTATTTTTGTGCCACCCCTTTTCCAGTATATGGATTTAATGGTAACTCGTATTTTTCAATCCCCAGCAGCACAAATTGAATTAAATTTGTAATCTGTTATTAATTTTCATGCACAATTTGTCATTTACCTCAGCAAGTACACTGTCATATATACGCTGTGCACGTAATTATTTGCTAGCCCATCCCTGTCTTGATATGAAGAAGTGGGAGGGGAGACAAGAAATTGGGAAAAGAAGTGATTTTTCTCAAGGTCATGCAGCAAGTTGAGCCAAGCCTCACTCCCTGATGCCATCAATGATTTGTGCATTAACATGAATGCACTGACAGGAGCTGGAGAAGAATGGAGAAATGGTGATTTAAGAAATTAAAGCAGGGTTTTGGCCTGCTCCTATTGATTTCTGCAGGAGCTGTGGGGAGATGGTGAGAGCACCTGCCATTGGGTGAGAGAGTGGGTGGATGTGCGGCCAGCAGGGAAGCCAGGCTGCTGTAGGATTAAGAAGGATATTTCTGTCTCACTGACTGGGTTTTATTTCCTTTCTGAGTTACAGCACCCAGAGCCCTGGTCCTTCTGCTGCTATGTGCAGCACTTTGAAGGTGAAAAAGCAGGGATGTGCTCACCTGGAGTAGGACCATTCCTATGGCTCAGACAGGAGCTGCCAGGACAGAGGGGTCTGGCACCATGAGGCCAAAGAGATTAAGCAGCTTGAAGAGAAATGGTGCACTCAAATCTTCTTGGAAAACCTGGTCTAGGGGGTGACATCCCTACCCATGGCAGGGGGTTGGAATGAGATGACCTTCGAGGTCCCTTCCAACCCAAATCATTCTGTGATGGAGGCAGTATCTTGATGGGCAGACACATCTCTCAGAATTTAGAGTCCAGTTCATTCCTTGTGGTTGCAGAACCAGCCCATCTGTCACACAACTTTAGAGCAGGTCACTTTCTGAGTGCCACAGATGAAAGGCGTCATCACCTTCCTTCTGTATGAACAGCCCAAGGAGTTCTGTTTTGCCCAGAGGCTCCTTATGCAGCAGTTTATTAACCTCAAATGTAAGAAATCCTGAAGACCAATAATCTTCCAAGGCCTTCTCACCCATAATGAGAAGGGCATTGAAAACATGGGGGTTCCAGGTGACAATTCTTTGGCTGCACCCTCTGCCCTGCTCTCTCCTGACACTTTTCTCTGTCCCCCTTTAGGAAGGAAGCCAGGATGGATTACAGCTCGCTCAGCGGGGTCCCACGCTTCCTGACCCGGCCCAAAGCCTTTATGGTGTCTGTAGGGAAGGATGCCACCCTGAGCTGCCAGATCATTGGAAACCCCATCCCAGTGGTGAGCTGGGAAAAGGATAAACATCCAGTTCAGTCTGGGGGAAGGTTTAAAACCACAGAGGATGGGGATTTGTATCGGCTAACCATCTACGACCTGAGCCTGGAGGACAGTGGCCAGTACATCTGCCGGGCCAAGAACACCATCGGGGAGGCTTTTGCTGCAGTCAGCATCAAAGTGGGAGAGGAGACCACAGTGACAGAGTCAGCTCCTTACTTCATCCAGAAACCTTCCAACATCAAAGTAACCCTGGGAGAAGACGCCATGTTCAAATGCAAAGTCCAGGGCAGCCCTCCCCTCTCGGTGAACTGGGAGAAGGATGGGAGATACCTGAGGAACAAAGCAGACGCTGGACGCTTCCAGATCGAGTCTGCTGGGGAGTCCAACGCTCTCACCATCCAGTGTGCCCAGCTGGGGGACAGTGGCACCTACACCTGCCGGGCAGAGAACCTGATCGGCTCCGCCAGCGCCTCGGCCGCGCTGGTGGTGGAAACGCACGGCTCCTCCAACCCGGGCAGCAACTTCGACAGCGGCTGCGGCAAGACGGCCTCCTTGCTGTCCCACCTGCAGAAGAGGCGGGAGGAGATCAGGAAGATGGACATCTCCCACGGGACTCTGGACTCGGCCTCTGCCCAGTCTTACTCCGCAGTGGAGGGGTTGTCCGGCATCGGCTACGGCCTGTCCCGGGACTACGAGCGGGCGGCGGGGCTGGCCAAAGGGGCCCGCAATGCCACGTTCGGGGCGCTGACACGCACCTGCAGCGTGACGGAGGGCAAGCACGCCAAGCTGAGCTGCTACGTGACGGGCGAGCCCAAGCCCGTGATTGTGTGGAAGAAGGACAACGAGGTCATTTTGGAAGGCCGGCGGCACGTCATCTATGAGGATGACCAGGAGAACTTTGTGCTGAAGATCCTCTTCTGCAAGCAGACGGACAACGGGCTGTACACCTGCACGGCCTCCAACCTGGCGGGGCAGACCTACAGCTCTGTCCTTGTCACCGTCAAAGGTGGGTGCTTGTGGTTCTCACCAGGGTGGACGTGCCTGCAAGGACTCACCCTTGAATTGGGGTGGGGGCTTGAGCAAAACTTTTGCCTCCAAACTGCTGCAGGGGCGTGTGTTTGGATGTGAGTAAAGCCCTCCTGGTGCAAAGGGCTTGTGCACTGGAATAGATGACCTGGGGACAGAGTCCCATTGCTGGTGGGTCTTAGGAAGGGCAGTGAAGAGGTGCCAGGCAGGGGTGGATGGTGCAGAACTGGCTGGTTGTGGGGCAGCTGGGATGCACCAGGTCCCTATGCTACTATCAGTCCTGGTTTTACAGTGATGTAAGAGATCTGTTCCCATGCTCTGGGTCAGTGACTGCCAGTGCCCCATCTCACCCTCCAGGATTTAATCACCCCTGGGGTTGTGTTCACCACGGGGTTTACTCAGACATGCCATTTGCAGTAGTAGTGGAAACCCCTCCCTACAAGATGAGTGTGTCAGGCTGCCTTGGATCCCCTGGGGGACCTACTCCAACTCTAATTACAGTCCAGCTCAGTTTTCCTGTACGGTGACCCACAAGCAGCTTTGTTCTTGCCAGGCTCTTCAGCTTTTTCCCAGCTTGAGTTGCTGGATAATCTGTGTTCCTTGATTGTTCCTAGGAAACCTCCCAGCTCCAGAATGCCTTTGTTTGCCAGTCAGTGGTGAAGAACTTGCCTCCAGAGGGTCACTCCACACTTGGTCAGACCAAGTTCTTCAGAATTGCAACAAAAGTGTGACACAGTTTGTATAGAATCCCAGAATAGTTTGGATTAGAAGAGATCTTAAAAATCATCTCATTCCAACCTCTTGCCATGAGAAGGGACACCTTCCACCAAACCAGGTTGCTCCAAGCCCCATCCAACCTGGCCTTGAACAATCTAGGAAGCTCTAAATTTTCTAGCTGCTCTCCCATTTGGCAAGGGGACAGCAGGCAGTTTGCAACCCAGGCAGCAACAGTAAATGAGCTGTCAGAGACAAAAGATTTTGCCACTCAAGTGGTAAAACTGATGATTTTTCACGGGCAGCAAAATAAATTAGAACTCCAAATAAGTAGGAGTTATCTGTGTTTCATACTCATCTTTAAGACTCTGAGGTGTTACTTGATTTTCCCTTTTTTGGACATCTCCTTTTACATTCAGTCTTTCCCATCAGTGGCTCAGTCCCTGTGTCCATCAGTGACACTTGATCCATGGAACTCACTGGCACTTGTCCCACCCACTGCTGTCCCATGGAGGTGCTGAGTGGTGTGGGGAAGGGCATTTGTCCTGTTCCATAAAGCTGTGATTACCTCATGAGCTGGGACTCAGAGCTGAAGCTCAATCCTGGTTCTTGCGTGGGTGATCTCTTTGAGGATGGATGAAGCTCAGTTCCCTGCCCAACACCTTGCAAAAACAGACACCCCCTGCTCTGCCTGTGCTTATCTTAGTGCTCTCAGGGCTGCAACCTGTTCCAAAGGAGGTGGGGAAAGCAAGGGAAGCAGCCAGTCTGGGAGCAAGCACCACGGGAAAAGGTTATTGATTCGTGTCAGTTGTCCAGAGCTGCCTGTGAGTCAGGAGGCTGAAGTGGAAATGTTTATGGATTGTTTCTTTTTTACTCTGCACCACGTTTGGCTCCCTGTCCAGGCCAAGGCTGCCATGGAAAATCTACGTATGTTGGTTATAATTAGGCCCTGATAGATGACTCTCCTGTGTGTCACCAGAAGTTCTTCTCAGCCCTCCCAAGACGGGTCAGAATGATGCAGCAGTGAAAAAAGCTTTTAATTCTGTTGTTTGTGTCACTGGTGATGCCATTGGTTCATCTGCTATCAGGCTTAGTGAGGGAGATCATCTTTCCATGCAAACTTCTCTTTGCTCAGCCATGTAGGAGAGGTGGAATTCTCCAAGCAGCCACCCTTAGAATCATAGAATCAGAATGGTTTGGGCTGGGAGGGACCTTAAAGGGCATCTGGTTCCAACTCCCTGCCATGGGCAGGGATGCCACTCACTAGATCAGGCTGCCCAGGGCCCTGTTCAAACTGGCCTTGAACACTTGCAGGGATGGGACATCCATAGAAAGCTTCCTATATTCTGTCAGTCCAGATCCTAGGGACCTAAGGACCCAGGAACACAACACTCGTGAACACTTTGCTGAGCCTGTGCCTTAAAGATCACTGAGCTGGAAGGAAAAAAAAAAAAAAGAATTTTTGAGCTGTTACTAAATGAGATATAGTGAATCAGATTTAAACAAAGAAAGGCTACAGGGCAGAGAATCACTCTCCTAAATAAGGAAAACTGAAGCTTGATTAGATTCAGAAATGTGTCTGGAACAGAGATAAAATCACAATCCGTACACTGAGATGTGAGCTGTAAAAGGATTTGGGGAAATTCTTCCCAAGAATAAACCTTTAACAAATCAAGGAGTGGGGAGGATGGGAGGAACATAAATAACCAGCTTGGGTTTCCTGAAGGTTTTGGAGATTTCCCTAGGCTGTGTGTAAATTTGGTGAGAAGAGAATTCAGGTCTGCACGCTGGGCCAAGCCGTGTTCACTGGAGTCCCTGAATAAAGTAACCAGATACTGGATGAGAAGGTTAAAGGTTGCAAGCCAAACAGGATGGAGATGGCAAAAACACCCTGGTGCTGAGGCCACTTTATTCTCCCTCTGATCAGATGTGATTTTGGATGGTCACTGTCATGACAGTCACATTGGAGATCTGAAAGAGAATTGCAGCTTGAGTAATGAGGAGGTAGAAAAGAAATTTGGAAAGCACGGTAACTAGGAAGATCAAAGGCTGAAGATGGTGGATGGTGTCAATCCACCTTTAGCCAGCTCTTACTGGGAGGATTTTCTATATTCTTATATTTCCTGGATCATTTTCATTTGGCAGAGGGAAAACTGGCCTCTGGAATAATAAATGTGAGAATTCCAGCAATAAGAAAGAGGAAATGTATGCAAGTGAAAAAGTGAGGCTCAGAGGACAGATGTGCCTTGATAAGGTTAAGAAAACATTGGGCTTCTTTGCAGGCTGCACCTGTTCTTAGCAAAATATGTGTTAGCAGGATTTACTTTTTAAAAATAACATCATGTCATTGCCAGTTTGCTTGCCATGGACCAAACAAAAAAACCTATGACTGACTGGAGAAATGCCTCCTCAGGATAAGCAGCAAAATGAATCTCTGATCTAAGTTCTTGCAGTTTCCTGCTAATTCCATGAGCTGCTCTTGCTTTGTGCTCCCTCAGTGTTTTGCTCTGCTGTGCCTCTCACATTTTTCCCAGGGGGCAGGTTTTGGCAGCTCTCTTATTTTCTGTCTTACTTGCACCTCTCTGACCTGGGTGTGGTGCTGGTTGTGGGCCAGATGGTTTGGGATGGCTGCTCTCAGGAGACCTGTGGTCCTTCTGTAGTCCCCTGACCCAAATCAACCCCCTGTGACTGACCAGGCACGTTCTAGACCTTGTAAGCAGCACAGAGATATGCTCAGGAGGAGGAGGCTCTCCTCTCTGTGGAACCACTCTCACATCTCCAAAACCCCTGGGCTGGGTTCATCCCAGGCTTCAATTCGGTTTATCACCTGCTGTCACTGCAAAGCTCCATTCAGAGGGAGATAAGACGTGTGTGCACATGTCAGCAGGACCAAAGCAGAGTTTTTTTCAGAGGATATCTGTGACCCCAAGCTGCCAAAGATAGCCTTGCACTGCCTTTCCCTGGCTGGGAGAGCAGTGCTGTTACTGCAACACACTCGTAAGAGTCAACCAACCCTTATGTGCTTGAACGTTTAAGGGCTTTTTCCTGGAATAGTTTGTGGGTTTTTTTTTTGTTTTTGTTTTTTTTTTTTCACTGAGATAGTGCTTAGTGACTGTAAAGGGAGAGGGGTTAATGATATAGCCAGCTGCTCCAAGTATGGGAAAACACTTGTGTGCTTCTCAGGTGCAGCTTGTGTTTCTTTTTGGCCCTTGTTCAGGTCTGCGTGTTCCCAGTGTCAGCTCCAGCCTCCCTCCTGCCAGAGGGCTGCATCCTTCTGATCAAAGCTGGCTTGGCCTCACAAAATCCCAAAATGGTTTGGCTTGGAAGAGACCTTAAACCTCATCTCCTTCCAACCCCTGCCATGGGCAGAGACACCTTCCACTATCTCAGGTTGCCCCAAGCCCCATCCAACCTGGCCTTGGACACTTCCAGGGATCCAGGGGCAGCCACAGCTTCTCTGGGCACCCTGTTCCAGGGCCTGCACACCCTCAGAATAAGGAATTTCATTATAATATCTTATCTAACCCTGAAAAAAAAATCAGGAAAAAAAGAAAAAAATATAATCACCATCTGGAGTGTGAGCAAAGCAGATCTGTGTAACCACAGCTGAAGGCTTTTCAAGGCAAGACTTTGACTTGCCTTAAACTGAGGTGTATTTAGGCATCACATTAAAAAAAAATCACCAAGTTGATGTGGTGAGTCAGTGTCACCTTCCTGTTCCTGGACATATTGTATGGGTTCCCAGTCAGGTTTTAGCCTCAGGAGGATAACCAAGGTATTCCATAGCATTGCTCCCTCCAGGTGTGCTGTCAAGCCTTTAGAGTCTGGTACCTTATTTAAACTGAAAGAGGGGAGGTTTGTATCAGATATTAGGATGAATTTTTTTACTGTGAGGGTGGTGAGGCAGGATGGAGTCACCAAAGCCAGCTGGGAGCTGGCACAGCCGTTACTGGAAGGTGAAGGTACATATCAAGGCATGATCTCTCCTGAAGCAATGAGCAGTGTTTCAGCACTGGTTGATCCAAGTGTGTGACATGACTGTGGCACCAGTCCCGTGGCCCTGACCACCGGCTGTCCTCTTCAGTCCAGCTCCCCTTTCCCCACTTTAGGGTGGGGTATCAGGGTGATGTAACGGCGCAGCTGTCGCTGGAATTCGACATTGTTCAGTTGATAAAATGACTTCCCTCACTGTCATGCAGCTGCTTTGTGGGTTTGATCTATGCTTGGGTTTGGCCCTCAGCCAGAGCACTGCAGCCCCACTGCTGGAGCAGGGCTCAGGCAGCTGGGAGACTGGGGCTCATTCCCTATTTCTTTTATTGTTGTTGACAAAAGCTGATACAGAGCCTTTGGTGCTGGTGGGGAGAAGAGAAAACCCCTCCTTTTGTGCTTTCCCCGACATCTGACTGTGCACAGCCACCTCACAGCTCTCTGTGCTCTTTCAGATCATTCTGCTGAGCTTATTTCTGCTCTAAGACCCTTAAAACATTGGTTCTTGCACCTGCTCAGCTGCTCACTCTCACCTGGAACTTCTGCCCCGTGCACTGTCCAACTTGTTTGTCATTAAACCAATTCTAGAAGGATTCATTTTAAGACATTTTACTCCAACCTGGCCTTGACCGCTCCCAGGGATGGGGCAGCCATAGCTTCTCTGTGCAATTTGTGTTAGGGCCTCACCACCCTCACAGAGAAGAATTTCTTCCTGAATTCCCATCTAAACCTACTCTCACCATAAACTCTTACTTCTCCTTTCTGTTTTTTACCCCTCTCTAAGAACCCACCATACCTTTCAAGGCAAAACTGAAGGATCTGGAAGTGAGGGAGAAGGAATCTGCCACTTTCCAGTGCGAAGTGCCCGCTCCTGGGACAGAGACAGCTTGGTTCAAGGAGGAGACCAAGCTCCAGCAGAGCAAGAAGTACAACATCGAGGAGGAGGGCACCTACCGCCGGCTCACCGTGCAGAACGTCACCACGGATGATGATGCTGTTTACATCTGTGAGATGAAGGAAGGCAGCAGGACCATTGCAGAGCTGTCTGTCCAAGGTAAGAAAGGCTCTTGGTAGTTCAGCTTGGCCAAAAGTGTGGGGTTCACACCTGAGGCTCCAGATTTGACCTTTGTGAGCGGGATTTACCCCGTCCCTGTGGGTAGTGAAGAGAAGCAGAGTTCCTTATGGTGTGAGAGTGTGGTCAGTGGGTCCCTGGGTGTCCCAGGGTGTCTCTGGACACAGGGCCACACAGCAGGGACGGGCTGTGTTGCACAAATGTCACCCAGTGGGAACCCATGCTGAAAGAAGCTCCCTTCAGCTGTACTCTGGCCCTGTAGACTTCTTTTTGATGCTTTGGAGTGTCTACCTGAAACAGAGGCTAGACAAGATTAAGAGAGTAAAAGCAGGTGTTTATTAAAGGCCTTCAATAGGTTCACCTTGGGCAGTCAGAAACTTCTGAGTGAGGCTACACCCAGGATGGACGATGGTCACGAGTTTTTCATACAATTATAATTTTGGTCCATTTACATACCAGGGGTTAATCCTCCAATTGCAGCTTCAGGTAATGAAGCCATTTACTCTCAGTTTTCTGCCCCCTGTTCACTGTTGTTTACATCTCTCAGAGCCTGAGACAGTCCTTGAGTTTCAGGCCCAGAGAGGAATTGTTTTGTCAGAATAAAACAGGAGAACAGTAGCTGGCAGGCTATGGAGTTGTAGAGCTACACACTAAAGCAGTACAGGATCTGAAAAATATAAAAGCTAAATCCTAAGGCATCACTTTAACATGACCCCAAGCATCAGATGTGTCCCCTGGCACTGTCACACACATCTTGTCCAGTGAATAAAGTGGTGACTCTTGTCTGGGAGTGGTGCTGGCCACAATGGAAAGGGAGTTTAGCAGCTGTGGTTTGTGGCCAGGTGTGTGGTGCAGGCTGCAGTCAACACCACGTGGTTTAGATTGGAAAACACATCCATGCTCCAGATCCCTGGCAGTTGGAGCTCTTCTCTGGAGTTTGGAAAGGGGATGAGGAAAGGACAAAGTGTGGATGGCTGTTGGAGCCCTGGTTACTGAGAATTTTAGACTTTCTGTGCTGGCAGGCACTGACCCCCAAGAGAACACTGCATTGACCTGAGGCCATGGAGAAGGCTTCCAAAATGGAATGACAGCACTGGGATTGTGGGTGTGGAGTTTGAATAGAAGTGTGTGATATCACAGGGTGCAAAACTCAGAGTTTAAGGGTTTAGAATACAGTAATATATATAAAGCAAGATGGAGGTTTTAGGGCAGAGGCTGCTCCTTCTTCTTCACCTTCTTCTTTATGATTTTAAGTAGTAGTGTATAATTAGATAGAAAAGTCCGCATTGCAGGCCATGGGTGATTGGTTATTGCGTTAAAAGTAAAAATAATTTAGATGCCATTTCTTAATTGGACAGTTTATCCTTAAAAGGCCTTGTAGAGAGAGAGAGACGGGGCTCCATTTTTAGTTTCTTAGAGTGAAGTGCTGTAGAACTCAGGGTTTGTGAGACTGTGACATAGATAAGAACTGATAAACATCTGAGTCTGAACAAGAAATACCATCTGGAGCATTTAATCCCAACCCTAACCCTAGTGAAAAGAAGATAAAACTCAACAGATGGCCATGTCCAAGCATCCCGAGTCTGGTGGTTCAGACTGAAGTGGGAGTAGCTGTAGTTGGGTATGGTGTGGGTGTCTCTCAGGGAGCAGAAACAAACCCCAGAGCTGCAAGCACTGGAGACTGCCACAACTACAGGATTTATCTTGTCCTGACTCCTTTGAAGCCTGAGTACACTCCCAGTGAAACCAGAAGGAACTCTTCATATCTAAATGCTGTAAGACAGCTGGGTGATGTGCATCCTTGTGCAAATTCCTTTCCGTACCACCAGTAAAGAGCTGGATGAGCACAGAGGTGGATGCAGAAGGGAAAATTTGGTCCAGAGACTTGGGAGAGTTCAGACTGACATCTTTTTGTTGCACCTTTTGTTAGGTCTGGACCAGCCCACCCCTAGAAGTGTGTTTGGTCCCAGTAGGATAGACAGCTGGTATTTTTTTCACTTGTTTGTGCTATAATGGTATGTTCCATCCAAAAGAGAGTGACTGAGCCAGGTGGAGCTCTCTGGAGGGAAAGGAGGCAGAGTCTTCCTGGAGGAGCCTCGTGTCTGCCCTGGGAGGGGATTGGAGAGAGCAAGGTGGGGTTGGGACAATGTGAGAGCCTGGCTGGAGATAAAGAGCTGTGGGATGAGGACACTCCTGAGGGCAGAGAGGTCAGGGAGGGGGATAAGCAGAGAATCAGGTCTCGAATCTCGTGGTAGAACCTGTGCCTGGTCTGTTACTTGGTGAGGGAGTTCAGCATTGCTGTTCATTAAACAGCTCTGGGTGATCTGCCTGGGCAAAGCCTCTTCCACCCCTCAGGGGCTGCTCTGGAGCTGGAGCCAGTCACTGTTGGTCATCTCAAGGGGGGGTCTCCTTATGATTTGTCCAATCTTTTCTGTGAATAGTCACATCTTATAGCTTTGATGGTATCCTAGTAAGTGATGATAATCACAGTCACTTGCAAAGGACACAGATTCGTTCAATGTGAATTTCTGTGTTGACACTAAGAAGAAACCTGAGATTTTCAGTGTCTTTCACATTAATTCAGGTAACTTCTGTGTCTGCCATGTTGGTTATGTGACTTACTTTGACAGAGGTGAAATCCCAAAGGTAGAGGAGAGACCTGTCTGGCTTAAGACTGACATACTTCAGCAAAGTTTTAATTTGAATTCCCAGCATATGTGGGCAATGAAAGCCATCAAATCTGTTCTCATGCAAGGCCATGTATATTTTGTATTCACCCAGCAACTGGCTCTGCTTGGTAGACAAGGAACCTGAGTGACTGCAGTCAAAAAAAGATTTTCTTTTCTCTCTTTGAAGGCCAAAATGAGTCCTTGGGATCATCTGTTCTGTGTGATTCAGAGCCTTGGAATCTATGTTCAGGTGTCTGCCTGGTGTCTATAATGTTTTGATTGGGTGTGGAGTGGTCCTGTGTCAGTCTGGATGGTGCAGTGCTGCCAAAGCTTTTAACATCAGCCGTTTGCTGACTGTGGTTATTCTGTTGTTTGAAGGGAACATCATTAAAAAACTCCCACGGAAAACTGCTGTCTTCACCCACGACACGGCCACCTTCTGCGTGGAGCTGGACAACGACTGCCAGAACACCCGGTGGCTGAAAAACAGAGAGGAAGTGAAACCCAGCGACCGAATCTCCATCACGCGCTCTGGCAAGCAGCACACCATGACCATCCGGGAGTGTAAGGTGGAGGATGCTGGTGAAATTGCCTTCCTGGCTGATGAAAGCAGGACTTCTACCCAGTTCACTGTGACCAGTAAGCTTCTCTTCTGTTTGGCCTTGGGGTTGTGTCTTCCCGTGGCTGCTCCCGTGGCACCGTTGTTGTTTCGAGTGCCACTGTGATAATTTTGGTGTCCAAAACCAGCTGGAGGTTTGATGGCTGCCACAAAAAGCCAACAGCCTGACTGTGAGTGTTATGAGATGTTTGGAGGGATCCAAACAGAGAGGATATCTGTAGAGTCACGGAATGGGTTGGGTTGGGTGGGATCTTCTCATTCCACCCCATGCCACGGGCAGGGACACTTTCCACTAAACCAAGGTTGTCAGGGCCTTATCCAGCCTGGCCGTGAACACTTCCAGGGATGGAGCATCCATGGTTTCTTTGGGTGAAAGCAGTGCTGGGGAAAGAGCATGGCACAAGCCTATCTTACTTGACAGAGCAGTAGCAGCAGGTGCAACATTGTCAAGATTGGACCCGAAATGAAATTTTGGTGAAGTTGTCTAATTTTATATGGCATTATTTTGATGACACTGCATTTTTCAGGCAAAATCAGTTTTATTAAAGACAAAAATACATATGGTTCTGGCTCTGTTGCAGTTTTGGTTCATATATGAACAAATCATCCACTCCAGTCACAGTCTGGGAAGAGTAATTCTTCTTTTCTCCCACCACTGCAATCGGTCAGTGACAAAACGGAATCTTTTATTTAAAAGATATGTAACTGCTGTGTTATCTAAAATTGGTTTGGACATTCTGATACCATTGAAGTAAAATGAGGAAAAAATGAGGAAAGTGCCACATTTGGCTTTGTGACCATTTCTAAGGTATATTTTAAGGTATTTGTAAAGCTGTAACATCTAAACAAGCACCTAGGCAATGGGAACAATGAAGTTCAGTTTGATTTCAGACACTGCTGTTTAAATTATGAAGAAAATGTTGATTCATGGAATAGAAATTATAAGAAGCTGCCTTCCCACAAACAGATATTGCTGAAGAAAACATTGCATTACCATTTCTGGTGGCAAGGTCAAGAGATCTCATTCCAGGGCTTAGTGTTCAGCTTTATGTTACCCTAATGGGACCTTTGGCATCTATCTGTGACCAGCAGTTACTGACAGGCTGGTAATTGTGCACCCCAAAACATTTCTGTGTCTATTTATGTAAGGAAGGAAAAGCGTATCGCCTTGAGATTTCCTATTTTTACACTTTGTGGATATCAGATTTACTGCTTGGAGAATCCTGTGTGCTATGTCCACATCTTTTTCAATTAGCTGGGTGAGATTGTTGGTGGCTGTTCTGATATAATTTATAATGTACAGGCAATGTTTGTGTATTTTTTGTCATCTTGCATTGTTACCAGGCCCATTTTCAGGATGGGGAAACTGAGGCAGAAAGGAGATCAGTTGTCCCAGGGCACAGTTTTTAGTTTAGGCTCATCAACAGGCTCCATCTACAGTCAGGAATTCTTGAGTATGTCCACTTTGTGATTGTTTCATCCACTTCCCACACCTTCTTTAAATTGGATTAATTGCTCCTGACTGTGCTGTTCATGGGATCACAGCTGGAGTCTGGTTGACTGACTTAACCCAGACACTTTTCAGATAGCCAAAATAAATAAAACTAATCCTGTGCCATGTCAGTAGAGGTGTAACTAGAGCACATCAGATAATTCCTCTTGACCATATAAGTGGCAGCACATAGTGAATAATCCTGATGGGACTTGAGCCTTCTCTAAAAGGTTCAAGAGGAATGAAAGGGTGAAAATAAATATTCATTATGCAAATACCTGCAGGAATATGTTTGTAGCCTCAGGTACCATAAAATAGCCCCATCTCCTCAATAGTAGGTTCTCATGGTGGGGACATGTCTTTGTCGTTTCCTTTTGAAGTTAATTCCCCAGTCCCAAAAGCTGGTTCTGCATAAATTAGTAAAACAAAGATCCCAAATGATATCAATCTTGGGAGACAAAGTTACAGCTTCTGAGTGGGGGTAGCATAAAATTCAGGAGCAGGACAGATACCCAGATGAAAGAGGCTGCAGGGAAGAACATCCAAGTCTGTATAACAAGCCGAGGTCTCCATAACTCTTAAAAGATTTGAACAACCTTTGCTGATGGTTTTAGCCGTCTTCTGAGTGAAAATAACAAGCTGAGTGTCAGTCTGCTTTGCCTAGGAGCTGTCAAGGGCAGAGGTGTGGGTCTGTATCCAGCACTGAAGATTTAAGCCTACAGAATGTTTGCTGAAGTCTCTGACTCTGTTGACATTTTTAATATTGTGTAGAAATTGCATATGTTTAGCTGTGGAATACAAGCGTTGGACATCAAAGTTTGGACTTGATCTGGGATGATAATGATTCTGTGATCTTTGTGTAAAGCAGCCTCAAAGCATCATCTTGCTTTTCCATCTTACATCAAGATTTTATGGAGGTTTATAAAGCAGGATGGACTTCTAGTCCAGCGTAAGCTATTTTGGCTTTTCCACTCTGATGTAACTTACTGCTCCGTTTTGTTTTGTTTCTTTCCCTTGCACAGCTCCCAAAAAACCTCCCACCCAACCCCCAGCTGACCCTGTGGTGAAAAATAAAACAGAAACCTCAGTGACACTGGCGTGGTCCCCTCCGAGGATGGAGCGGCCCATTCCCATCGACGGATACATCGTGGAGCGCAAGAAACTCACCGGCTTCACCTGGGTGAGGTGCCACGAGTCCCACGTCCCCGGCCCCGAGCTCACGGTGGGCAACCTGTCAGAAGAGGCTGACTACCAGTTCAGAGTGTCTGCTGTCAACACCTATGGGCAGAGCCCCTACCTGGAATTCCCTGGGAGCCTGCACCTCGGTGAGCACAAAACCAGCACACAGTGGGGTGATCGGACACGTGGGTGCTTTGAAAACATTTCCTGTGACTTTGAGGATGGAGCAATATTGCCGTGATCCATGCAGTAACAAAGGACTCTTGACAATAATATCAGAAGGCGAAATATGATTTATTAACGTGACTCCATAATTCAAAGGATTTGGGTTATTATCTGCCCAGTCTGGAGCATCAAAGCTGCTGCTTCCAGCTCCATCCAAGGAAATCTCAGAATAGCTTACACAATCAGAGATAACAACTTTTCACCTCATAGGTAGAAAGAAAACCTCCATCTCCTCTTATCAGGAGACAGGCCAGAGAAATCCAAATGTCCTTGAAACACAAACCAGAGATTTTGTTTACAGAAACTTATACAGAGTAAAAAACAGGAAAAAGAATGCTTTCCCATGGGAAGATTTTTCTGCAGGCTTGCATAAGAGAAACTTATAATATGTTCTTGCAACAGAGCAATAGCCCAGCAGATCCTCTTTGCCTTCACTGCTGGTTCTCCTGCTTCTCCCACTGACCTTCACCAAAGAAAGGAAGGAAAAAGTCCAAACCCACCCCAGTGATGGTGGTTGGGTTTCTGTGGTAGAGCTGGGGGTGTGTTTATGTTCCAATATCCCCCGTGGGGCTGTGGGAGAGGGAGAGCTCCCTGCTATGGGCCTTAAACCTGTAAATGCTTCTTCTGCACCTGCAATGGAAAGAAAAATTGAGATGGCCTTATGGTACAATTTTCAATACATAGACATAAGATCCTGATCTTGCACCTAGAGAATATTTATGGGTCATCATACCATCATGAAAACCCAGTTCTAGCCAGTTTCTCTTTAACCTAAGAGTTTCTAGGAGAAATCCAGGGGTTTTGCTTTATTTCTAGAGTGCCAATGTGCCCACAGAATCATTGGGTGCAATGGGATTTCTTCCTTTGAATCACTGCACTAGAAAATATCTATACAGATATTGAAGACCCACACAAACTTTGATCATACTGTGTCTTGTGATTGTGTCATCCTTTTCTCTCACTGTCTGAACATGCCTGTATCATCCTAGAATATACAGAACAGACTCACAGGGGTATCTAGAAGTCCCTTCTTCTGAAATCTAAGACTAATATTGGCTATTCAATAAACAGCACACTTGTAGGGGACTTCGGTGTTTCTGGCCTATGCCTTTATACATTTTAGGGATAAAAAAAAAAAATCAGTAAAATATGCCTGTTTTTCTAGACCTGCAAAAACAGGACTGCAGCTGAAGGAAACAAATCCTTTAGACCAACCATGCATTTCCTTCAGTGCATGAGAATTGTATAAGGCTGAATTAATTTTGTCTCGTGTCTTGTTTACCCTGACAATTTGGTTCCTAAGACGAGGTGTCCTCCAGCATGACAGTCTTGTTCTCAGAGGTGTGTGTTGTTCTTCCCTAGAGCCTGTCCTGGCTGTGAAGAACCCCCTGACAACAGCTGAAGTTGCACCTGGAGGGGATGCCCTGTTCACTGTTGATCTGACCAAGACGTGTTCCGGTACTTGGTACCTGAATGGCAAAGTCTTACAGGAAAGTGAGACCTACATCATTAACAGAACCCAAACCACTCACACCCTGGTCATAAAGAATGTCACCAAGAAAGATGACGGGGCAGAAGTGAAATTTGTTGCCAATGACGTTGAGACCAGCACCAAGATGAGAGTGAGAGGTATTTATTGTCATTGCTGTCCATCCTTCTCCCAGTCAAGGGGTGGTTGCTTGGGGATTGCAAGGGGTGGGACTTGAGGATTAAAACTGGGGCTGGAGGCTTTCCTTGGTCTGTGGGAAGCACCTGAAATTATGTAATGTGATTAATGTGTGTCCTGGTAATGAGCTCACATGACAGCTCAGAGTGAGCTGACCTGGCCAGCTGGTGGTATCTGAACTAGATTGTTTCACAAATTTCTGTCAAATTTATATCATTCACAGCCATCTGTCAGTGGATTCTGTCACCAAATCTGCCACTGATTGTCCTTAAAGTTGTAATTTCAACTCTAGGTTTGACTAGTCTCTGTGACTGTAATAATCTTTCAAAAGTGATGCCTTGTGAGTGCTGACCTAGAGCAGAGGCTGGATAGAGTTACAGAACAAAGCAGGGATTTATTAAAAGGATTTCCTCAGTGGATCCACCTTGGGCAGCACAAGAGCCCAGCCAGGGCTGCACCCAAGATGAACCAAAATGGTCCCAAAATGGACACCGGGCACGGGCTCTGGCACTTTTATCAGTTCTGCTCCATTTGCAGATTGGAGTTCATTGTCCAGTTCCAGCTTTAGCCCATCAAGTCCCATCCTTCTTGTTTTTCTCTCTTCAGCCCACGTTGTTTGTGCTCTTGGGCCTGAGATTTGGATCATTTGTCCTTGGTCCCCAGCTGGAGAAGGAATTGTTTTGTCTCCCTACTCTGTGCAGAGATCTCACCACCCCATAATATGAAGCCCAGACCCACACACTAAAGCAGCACAGAATCTGAAAAATATAAAAAGCTAAAACCTGAGGCATCAAAAGTAAAATAGCATTCATTACTAACAAAGCTTTTCTTGTAGGTTTTGTAGTCCACCATGTGTGGGATATACAATTTAGTACGCTGGAACTTGATTTAAGATCAAGGTTTCCTCTATGAAATGACAGTAACATCTGTACCTACCACATTGTAAGGCAAAACATAATGCATTCATAATGAATCCTTTATTCTGAAAGGATGTGTTTGGCTTGGGAGAAGATCTCTGCAGAAGCATATTCAGAGTATTCTTTATCAGTAGAAAAGAAGTGTTGGGTTTTTTTTCTTAGTGATTCTGGCAATGAAAGCAGATCAAGTTTTCTGAACTGGGAAAGAATGCACAGTACTGACATGAGTGTGAGGGCAGGAACAGGATTGAATACCTTTAGAGATCTCACAGTCTACAGCAGACCTGTATCAGGTAAAGTTATCATGATATAACTTGAAATAACAAAGCTTCTTGTCCTGGCAGGAGCTGCAGTGAGATTCACCAACAAGACCAAAGACGTAGAAAAAGTCTCTGCTCGGCTGCGGGAGGAAGCCAAACTCCAGGCTGAGCTTTCAGACACAGAGGCCACAGTGAAGTGGCTGAAAGATGGGAAGGAGCTCAAGGCCAGTGAAAAATACGAGTTCCAAACTGTGGGGAAGAGGCGCGTCCTGAAAATCCGCAGCGCTGCTGAGGAGGACGCTGGAGTCTATGAGTGTGTCTGTGAAGGGGATAAAATGCTTTATCAGCTCTCAGTGAAAGGTGAGTGGCTGCCTGGGCTGCTCTGCACTAATGCTGCTCCTGCCCTAAACCCATGGAGCCCTCAAGGCACACAAAGGGAGTGCTCCAGAGGGAGTCTGCTAATTGCCCATCAACATCCAGCCTTGATAAAGTGGTCCCGCAGCAAAACTGGGGAGCAAAACCAGCAACTGGCCAGGTGGTAAGAGCTGTGCTTTCACTCCTACTGGCATCTTGATATTCCAGGGAGTTTCTGGTGTAATTTTGTGAGGGCGAGTGGTGGGTAGGGTAAAGTGCTCTTGGGATGAAGAAATCCAGCCCCAGGGGCAGGACATGACACAGGATCCCGTGTCTGTCCCACGCTTGTTGTGTGACATCAGACAAGTCACTGAAGAGAGACTTCAGTTCTGATTGTACGAGCATTGGCATCATCTTAGCATTGTGGGATTTTTTTAAAACTTTTTTTTATTATTTGTTTCAGGATTTTTTTGTTCTTTTCTGTCACTACTGTGGTGCATGAGAAAAAAGGCCTTTTCAGGGCACATTGGATGGCTTAACCCCTTCCTGCTTACAAGGTGTAGAAAAAACAAGATGGCATTTTATTTTGATATTTCTTGAACCAGCACTGTTTTACAGCTGCCCTATTTTTTTGGCTATTCTTCCTTTCATGGCAGCCTCTACCTTTACCCTGAAACCAACAGCATTAAACCTCCCTCTTGCAAACCTTCCCATCTGTGCAAGATTTTATGAACTAGAGCAAAGCTGTCTCTGCCTTGAAGGGGACCAGGCTTTGCCTAAAACCCCCAGTCTATCCCCAGACTGTTCCTCACATGGATAATCAGACTAGTCCAGCCTATTGTCAGACTGTCACCAAAAGTGAGGGAAAAACAAAAACTCTCCAACAAGGGAATCAAGGCATCACTTTATTTCTGGCCAAGATGTGCAACAGAAATAATTTCATCCACACATTGCCCAGGTCATGCAGAGGAAATCATTCCATCACACATGATGCTTGCTAGACTTTTCACATACTTTATACGGTCAAAACCCAGAGAAATTAATTGCTCCAATGTTCATTGGTCCCAAATCATTCAGTTCTTAGTATTTGGTTTCCTATTGGTTATTGCTCCCTTTGCCTTCAATGCTAATTAGGTTCTCATTCTTTGTTCTCTTATTGATCTTTTCTGAGACCAGGTATCTTTGACCATGCCAGGGATGATGCCTGGAGTTGAAGTTCATTAATGATTGTTATCTTTTTTATATCTCCTGTGTTACCCCCAGTCTGTCGAGGTTATCAAGCCTGGAGTGGTGATACAGTCCCTTGAAAAGAAACTTCAATTCCTTTCCCCCTGGGCAAAGGTGAACAAAACCCCTGACTAAAGTTATATAAAATATTTCAAACTTTGTCTCATTTCCAACAAGACTGGGGGGATTTCAGAACCTGTTTTTCTTTGAAGTGGCAAGTTCACTCTGTAAAGCCATTTGATTTCCATGTTTTGTCCCACAGCTCACCCCCACTTTCCCCCCAGCCATGATCACACAGTTTCTGCATGGAGTAAGTCTGAGGTGTTTCATCATCATGTCCTGCTGGCACCTCACCCGCCTTGGTCTCTATAAAAACAACAAAGCCTGAGTATATTGTGGGTTTTTTCACATTTGACTGCTTGTTTGGTTTTTTAAAGAGCAAATTTGAGAGATCTGAAAAAAAATTTTAAATGTGACTAAATTTATATATAGAGGAATTTCTGTCTGCAATTGGAACCTGCTCTTGATTTTGATTTTTTTTTTCTCTCTTGCTCTGCCTCTTTACCATCATTTTTCATGCTGACTGTTCTACCCACATTTAATTGAATTACTTGATGGATGTTTCCATGTGGTGTGATGGATGTTTTCACTGTGGTGTGACTATCAAATGAGTGATCAATGTTATTATTTTCAAATCTGCGTTGACAAGCTGTGATTTAAAATCTGCTGTTTACAGCTTGATGCCTGGTGAATCACCTTTGGTACCTCTCATCCTTGTGGGATAAGCCTCACAAATGCTCTATCAACATTTTACCTTCCATTATTGCCACCTTTTATCAGCCACAGGGAGCTGGGAATCATTTGAGGAGCAGGTCAGCTGTAAATGGCACGTGGGTGTCATGTGGCTACTGAGAGGCCACTGTGCCGAGCCACGGCCACTGTGTCACTGCCTGGGCCTCCTGCCCAAACCAGCCAGAAAGGCACTTGCCATTTGTCACCGTGGTCCCTGCACTGCCCTGAGCTCCATGTGCCAGGCACTCTCTGACACATGACCTCCCGTGGTGACAAGGGACATCTGAGACGCCTCCTTTGGGCTGCTCTGGTTGTGTTTTTCACTCTGGTTTTCTGAGGAAGGGAAAGGTGAATGAATGAACTCGTCTCCCTATTCTTCCTCCCAAAACTTTGAACCTGGGGACTGAGTTTCAGTAATGCTGGAAAAGGAATGTCCTAGCAGTGCCCTTCCCCTTCCCCTCCCCTCCCCTGTGGTTTCAGCTTGGATATTGGTGGGGGTTTGAATCTTCTGCTTTGAGGCAATTGGTGACTCAATTATTTCACTCCATGTTAATATGATGCCAGATTTATTGTCTATTTTCTATGCTCCAGTTAATCTCCAGGAATAAATTTCTTTTCATTTTGATCCTGTGAGATATCCATATAGATTATTAATTTTATATAATTTAATTTATCTAGGTTATATTTTAACCTCTTCTAGAGTAAATTTATTTGTCAGGTGGCTACAATATAATGATTGAATAACCTTCCTGGCTTTACTTCCAGTTTATTTCTTTCTTCACCTCTTTATAAATATTATTTTAAAGCTCTGTTTCCTGGGGCTTCTTGTCCTTGACTCAGCCTCTTGTGCCATCTATGTGCTCTCCTTTTTGGACACGGAATAATCAGGAATATGGTTGGAAATTTGTCTGCTTCTGCTTTGGAATCTAGTAATTAGATCCATAATTAAATAAATAGATTTTGTCTTATGATAAATGAATACCTAATGTAGATGCCAATGTGCATTTTTATTGCTGTGCACAGAATTCTTTACCAGAGCTGTGTCCCTGTTTTGTTGCAGCACTTGCAAACTTCGTAAACAAAGAGAAAACTGGAGGAGTTGTCAAGGCCATTGCTGGAAAACGGGCTGAGTTTGTGTCTGAGACCTCTGAGGCCAACATCATGGTGAAGTGGTACAAAGATGGGAAGGAAATCACAGCCAGCAAGAAATTCACCATGGAAGACAAAGGAAAACTGCACAAGCTCGTGGCTTCGGCTGTGACAAAAGAGGATGAAGGAACTTACATCTGCAAAATTGGGGATGACACCCTTACCTTTGATTTAAAAGTCTCAGGTAAGTTTGTACTGTAACTATGAGTGAGAAACACAGGATTGTGTTCTTCAGACTTGTCCTGCCTTATAAACTGACAGATTTTGTGGCCAAGGTCGCACAACACTTTGAGAGGTTCTGACCCTTGTTGTGATCCTGATGCAAACCCAGAGTATGGGCAGATAATATAACCATGCTGTGATTTATTTGAGTCAGCTCAAGTTTTTTCCAGGGCTGGAGCACAACCCAAACACGATGCTGGCTGAACAGCTGGCAGCCACATCTGGCCTCTATTCTTTTAGCTCAGCGTGTGCATCACCTCAGCACCACCTCAGTTCAAAGTCTTGCTGTGAGAGCCATGTGCCCTCCTTTGACAAGTTTAATTCCTGATTCTGAGAGTTAGAGATCTCCTACTGTTCCCAAAGGACACTGTGATCCCAGAGATCACTCCCTGTGGCACTGTAAGTGACTCCATTAGTCCGTGTCACCTGCCCATCACACAAAGCACGTGGTTGTCAGGTCAAGCCCAGAAGAGAAATGCTTGTCAACACTGCATTCCAGCCCAGAGTATAAAATGACACAAGAATTCATCTGTGAAATTCAATATCTGTGAAATTCAACTGATTTGAGTTGCATGTTTGTGGGAACTTTTCTTCTAAATGGGGTTTTCTGGCTTGTGCCTGAAGCCTACTTTTTAACTTGGTCCTAAATTTAAGATTGAAACTCTCCTGAAAGCTTCTCCTGGCACGTCTGCAGTACAAAGCAATTCAAGAGAAGACACAACTGAGTGCTTGTGACTTGTAACAGAATATCCAGGTCACTGTGCTGCTGTCCATGAGCTAATTAAAGACTCAGAAGAGCTGATTAACTTAGGACAGCACTGGTCTTGAAGCATTGCTGCAGTATTTAGTGAGCTGCAGGGAGAGCTTCCAGCTGGTGTTTGCTCAGGTGTTCACTCTGCATCTCACCTCCAGTTCTCTTCTGAGAATCCAACATTATGCAATTTCTCTTGGAGTGTAATTCCTAGTCCCTGACTTTACCCATTGAAAAACAGGTGTGAAAGAGCCAACCAGGCTCTGCCCAAACTGACCCCTCAAAAGGCAATTTGTGCAATCTGATTTATACTGTCTGACTAGAGCTGTCAAAGATGGATTTTAGAAATGTTCTGGTTGTGCCTTTGTGTGAGCATCAGGTACAGAGGATTGCCTGAGCTTGGTATAAACTTCTTGCTGGCCATGGGCACGTTGGGTGAATCTCACCTGTAACTCCTATCACATGGCTGAGGCAAAGAAAACTGGTATCTGCTAAATCCTAGAATCACAGAAAGGTTTGTGTTGGAAGGTTAAAGCCCATCCAGTTCCACCCCCTGCCATAGGCAGGGACACCTTCCACCATCCCAGGGTGCTCCAAGTCCCATCCAACCTGGCCTTGGCCACTTCCAGGGATCCAGGGGCAGCCACAGCTGCTCTGGGCACCCTGTACCAGCTCCTCCCCACCCTCACAGGGAAGAATTTATTCTTAATATCCCATCTAACCCTGCCCTCTGTCAGTTTGAAGCTGTAATGCTATGTTCTATCCCCACAAACTTTTTGGTGAGCAAGGATTGAGTTACAACCTGGTGACAACACCTCAGCCAGGGCAGCTTCCTCCTTGTTTCATGTGTCACCATAAAAATTTTCCAGAGTGCTGAGAAGCTGCACTGCGCACTCAGGGGGTGGTCTCAGGGCAGGGAATCAATCTGCCTTGAGGGTAATGAGATACCCCAATAACCCTGACCAGCAGGATTCTGCAGGGACCATCCTCCTTTGGTCAGATACTTGTTGAAGAATACGTCAGTCCTAATGAATCCGAATTTTAATTAAATACTTGCCTGGCATGGCAATTGTCCTTGGGGTACTCAGTAATGGAAAGCAGCAGTTGCTGCTGAAAGAAATGCAATACTGAGCTGAGGTTGGCTCTAAGTGGCAACCCTCAGCCTGCTCTTCAGGCCAGGGCTGCCCTGGTGGAACAAAGGCTCTGAAATACCTGACATGCCCATCAAATATTGCTCCTTAGCTCAGGGACAGGGTGTGTCGAGGAGGTTTGCTCACATTTTACACCAAGATCTCTGTCTTCACTTGATTGCCTTCAGTTTTACCTTTACAAAGACACTTGCAAAGAGTCTTAATTGATAAAAATGTTGTACTGTTGCTGCCTACATGACAAATACCCTGTGTTTGCACAGCCCATATCTGTGCTGTCAGCAGGGCTTGAGCTGAGCTGTCCATGCAGGAACCTCAGCTGAGCTGTGGGAGCAGTTCTGAGCTCTCTGCTGGGAAGATCAGTTTCAGCCAAAAGATATTATGAGATTATTGGCTCCTATATTCATAGAAATATGGAATGGTTTGGGTTGGAAAGGGCCTTAAAAACCATCTCCTTCCAACCCCCTGCCATGGGCAGGGATGTCTTCCACTAGACCAGGTTGCTCAGAGCTTTTTCCTAACTTGAAGCTGGAGAATATTTTGTGAATGAGATTATCCCATATGTGTCCTGGCCTGGTGAAGAATTAGTCCAGTAGGATTGACACTATGAACAAGGAGCTGCAGGAACGGCCTCAGAAACATTTAAAAAAGACTCCTCATCACCTCTAACTAGGTTTTCTGAGACTTGCCAGGTATTTTCAGAGCTGTTTCTGCCCTCAGACATCAGCACATATCCCCCAGAGCTCGCTTGACATGGGAATCAAGGAGTGGTAAATGAAGTGTGAGCAACTTGAGGGCATCTCAGCTTGATTGGAAAGATACAGGAGGATGTAGGGCAGATGAAGGGGATTTCACTGTAATTGAGAGCAATTATCTGAAGATCAGAGGGGTTTGCACCATCTGAGAGGCATCAACTGTGTGTGATAATGGAATAACAATCAATAATCACTGCATCCTAACTTTGTGCAGATAAACCTGCACCAAGACATAAACTCTTTCCTCTTTTCCACTCCAGAAGAGGATGTTACTTTTGTCAACAAGCCCAAGACGACTCCAGAAGTATCAGTCAGTCCTTCTGAAAGCCTGGAGCTGGTGTGTGAGGTGTCAGCCGCGGGCGGGGCTGTGGTGTGGAGGAAGGATCAGGCTGAGGTGAAGCAGGACCAGAGGACAACAATCATCTGCCAGGGGACACAACGCAAGCTCATCATCAAGAAGGTGACACAGCAAGACCAAGGCAGCTACACCTGTGAAACGAAGGACGACAGAACAACATTCCAAGTCAAAGTCAGAGGTGAGAAAATGCCAGGAATTCCAAAGGTAAAGGAGGATTCTGTTTTGAGTGGAATTCAAAATTCCCCTTGCGTCCAGACAACCATCTCACAATCTCTCTGGGGTGAAAGATCTCAGCCATCATGCTTGATTTTTTTGGGCAGCTTTCATAACATTTTATATGTAATATAATGTAATATTTTATACATATGATTCTCCATCCATGACTGGTTGTGACCACAAAAAAAAAAAAAAAAAATATGGCAAAGGATGAAAATTCCTTCTCCTCTCACAATTAGCTGGTGTGCCCACAGAAAAATTCCCCAGGAAAATAGTGTGAGGCCACAGCAGAGGGATGGATAAAGGGGAAGGGGAAGGTGTTTGAAGAGCTCTGATTAGATCCCATCCCTTAAACATTGGATGGGGCTTGGAGCAACGTGGTCTAGTGGAAGGTGTCCCTGCCCATGGCAGGTGGGTTGGATTGTGATGATCTTTAAGGTCCCTTCCAACAAACCATTCCATGATTCCATGATTAGATGGAAAACAATGGAATTGTCCCAAACGGGCAGAAAAAGAGCAATGGCTCCTGGACATGAGGATACAGGTGCTGTTCCCTTCTGTTTCACTGGAGTCTTGGAGAGACACGGGGAGAGAGAAAAGGGAGGAGGGTTCAGGCAATGCAAGTTGGTGCTCCAAGTCTTATATTTAAATCTGTCTTAAAGCTGTGAGTTTTTAACATTACCCCAGAATTCCCATCAAATTCCCATTCCTATTCACCTCTTAGAAAGACAGAGATGAAGGTGCTTTCTTGCACTAATGGCCCATCACGATATTACCTGTCAGGGCAAGTACAGTGAAATAGGAGGAACTTGATGAAACACCAGAGACAAGGACTGCAAAAAGCTGTGTGTGACTGTTGGGGTTTCCTTACAGAGCCAGAGGTTGTGTTTACAAACAAGGAGAAGGTGCAGAAAGAGGTGAAGGCTGCACTATCAGAAAATGCCACTCTGAGCTGCGAAGTGGCCCAGGAGAAAACGGAGGTGAAGTGGTACAAGGATGGGAAACTCATCACCTCCAGCAAGAAGTTCAAGGTGGAATCTGAGGGCAAATCTCGTCATCTGGTGGTGGGTCAGGTGGAGAAGAAAGATGCAGGGGAGTACACCTGTGAGGCTGCTGGCCAAAAACTCACCTTCAGGATCAATGTCACAGGTGGGAGATTGTTCATTCTCATCACAGAAAGGTCCCTTAATACTGAAATTTGTACCACACTTTGGGCTCCAGTGTCTGTGCAGCCTGAAACTTCATTGAGTAGTGATGGAGATCAGCCACCCATTCACTGTCACGTTGATGCTGACAGCTGGACATCTTCATCAGTGGGATGAATCCCCCTCAGTGCCCCTTGGTGTTTTCTGATTTCCCAGTAATGGAAAGATAGACAAGTTTCCATTTCATTGTCATTTATAAGGATAAAGGTAAGGTTGTCTCCCAGATACTTAGGAAAAATAAGTCTGGGAGAAGTAGGAGAACAGATCTTCTAGAATGAGCAAGGCTTCCATTGGGGTCCCAGTGGCAAATGAGATTTGGTATTTATTTGTCCATTACATTATGGAACAAAGCAATGGATTTCTTGTGGAGATGGGAAGAAGCTGAAATCCTGAGGCAAGGGATCATCTTTCTCAGGAATGGCTGATGTGTTGTCCTCGGGCAAGACAAAGCCCACATCTTGTCTGAGCATTAAAAAATACCAGAGATGTGGAAGTTGTTGTGTTTTTTATTTGGGTTTGATCACTTTGGACAGCATCCAATTATGTGTGATTTAAAAATTACTTCTCCCACTCCACAGAAGCAGAGGATGCATTTATCAACAAGGAGAAGGTGAAGAAAGAGGTGAAGGCTGCACTATCAGAAAATGCCACTCTGAGCTGCGAGGTGGCCCAGGAGAAAACGGAGGTGAAGTGGTACAAGGATGGGAAACTCATCACCTCCAGCAAGAAGTTCAAGGTGGAATCTGAGGGCAAATCTCGTCGTCTGGTGGTGGGTCAGGTGGAGAAGAAAGATGCAGGGGAGTACACCTGTGAGGCTGCTGGCCAAAAACTCACCTTCAGGATCAATGTCACAGGTGGGAGACAGATTTTGGGTTGTATTTCTTTGGCTTTTCTTTGTATCTGGGTGTTTTCCCCTATTTTCTCTGATGCAATATTAGAAAAGCTCTTAAAGTAGTTTCTGATGCTCTGAGCTGCTGTTTCAGCGAGGTTGTGTAGGACTGGGCAGATCTGGAGTTGACCTGCAGATATCCTGATGTCAGCTCTTCACCTCCCTGTATGTCTCCTTCAGCTGAGGAAGTGAACAATATTTCTCAATAGCAGGCACTGTGTTAAAAAAATCTCTTCCAGTTTGATCACCAGTACTGGTATTCCTCCTCCTGTTACAGGTATTCTTCCGTGAAAATCACTGTTTTCCTTCCTCTTTTTTTGCAACTGGTAGGACAAGAGTGAATGGTCTCAAGTTCCACCAGAGGTTTAGGTTCAATATTAGAAAAAAATTCTTAGCCAAAAAGGTTGTCAGGCATTGGAGCAGGCTGCCCAGGGAAGTGGTGGAGTCCCCATCCCTGGAAGGATTTAAAAGCTGTGTGGATGTGGCACCTGGGGACCTGGCAGTGCTGGGGGAACAGTTGGACTCAATGGTCTTCCAAGTTTTTTCCAGCCTAAATAATTCTGTGATATCTTTGGTCTCAATATCTTTTGCAAGAGGTCTGGTGAATTTTATCTCAGGCTGCAGGCAGCCACGGACATCAGCTACATTCTGAGTGATCATTTCTGAATTAGATGTTATGAAAGGGTTTGGTTGTTTGTTTTAATATTTATAGCACTCCACCATCTTTACAGCCAAATCCTTTTTTAATCTTAAAATTCTTGTCTCATGTGCAGAGGTGATCAGAACAGGGAAGTAATTTTCACCTCTGACTTCCTATAGCACCAAACAGAGGTTTGGCATTTTATCAGGATGTAGAGGAACAAGTGTGTATTGACTCCACTGTGTGTGGGGTACCCGGGCTGTAAGCTGGGGCATTTTGGCTCTTTTTCATTCTTTGTGTAGCTCATTCTTTGGCTGAGGGAGCTGCCAGTTTCAGTGGAGGATGGGTAAAGAAGGATAAGTAAGGATAGATTTGAGAGGTGTCTTCCAGAGACAATTCAATATGAGCACCATAAAAACACAGAGTAATTTGAGTTGGAAGGGACCTTAAAGATCACCCCCTGCCATGGGCAGGGACACCTCCCACCATCCCAGGTTGCTCCAAGCCCTGCCCAACCTGGCCTGGAACACTTCCAGGGATGGGGCAGGCACAGCTGCTCTGGGCAAAATTGTTATAAACCAAATTCATTGTTCGCTGCTGACACCAGTTCGTACGTTACTGCAGAGGTGTAGTCAGAAAACACAAATTTAGTGCTTTACACATGAACTTCTCTCTCTGAGGGAGCTGTCTGCCTCAGAAAGTGAAGGTTTCCAGCTCCCTTTCCAGCGAGGTGACCTCATGGTGGCACAGGGTAATGTGACCCCTTGCCCTGTGCTGCCAGCCTCCTTAGCTACCGTTGCTGTATTCCTCATGGGAACAGCTGTAACACAACGTGCAGGTCCAGCACTGGCTGGAAAATGATCCAGTGTGAAAGTCAGGAGGGATTATGCGTACTCAGAGTGGTTGGCTCTTCTGCAGCAGAAATCCTTCTCTTGCTAGTTTATCCCAAAGTGCAGCGGATTTCTGGGTCTTAATTTATCCTGGTGCCATTGCACTTGGAAAGCTTTTCAGGGTTCCTGTACTCCAGGGCTCCACTGGTAGCACAAAACCTTCCCTGTTTAAGGCCAGGTTGGAGGTTAGATGCTCAGTGTTGGGTTTTGGGATGCCACTGTAGTTTTTGGCTTAATATAAAAAGAATCAGCTCCTGCACACCTTAGGACTGAGTTGGGCACGTAGAAAAAGAACTGATTCTGAAATACTAGTATTTCAGGATTCAGGGTATGCAGTGAAATCCATATTTTAAGTCAGTGAACGTTTCATGTCCTGAAAATATTTTTCCTCACTTCCACTGAATTTTCACTAACCAGTTTTGTTTAAGGTTGGAAATGTCATCTTCACTGAATAGTTGTTTAAATTTAAAATAAGTTTCTGAAAGAAATTATCAACTGGTGTAAATCACTTTGGAAGCTGATTAAAAGTTTTAGTCACACTTCCTATCAGTATAAAAATGGTTTATATGAAAGGTCAGGAACGTAAAGGACAAGTGAGATGAGTCTGGAATATTCCTGCTCTGCTAACCTGACATTTTAAATACAGTCCCCATCGACACAGACTTGTTTTATAACATACTGAATACCGTCTGCATATTCACACTCAAAGTTGTAGATGGGAGTTTAAATATTAATATTTTTTGCACTCAGTTTTGGATGCAAATCTTGGTGAGTCCTCGAGCCCTTTCAGATGTCAAAATGCTGCTGACATGTCCCTTTGAGGAGCTTTGCATCACCCAGCACAGACCATGTGCCTTCTAAACGACAACAACATCTCCTCACACCCCTTCTGCAGCCAATATAAACAGAGGAGCTCAAATTCAGAGCCCCTAAGATGGATTCCTGCTCCGTGTTGCTCCCTGCAGGACACCTCTCTTTCCATGGACTGTGCAGTATACATAGCAAGGCTGTGATGTGGCCCAGGACCACATGTGGTGACACTGTCAGCAGTGGAGGAACTCGAGCTGAGCTTAGCCCTTCTCCTCACCCTCCCAGGTAGCTGCTGCTGCTCAGAGCGCAGACGTGATGGAGACAGGAGAAAGTCATCCAGGAGGAGTCAAGGATGGCCCCAGGAGGCTGCAGGGAGTGACTGGGGAGAGGAGGGCAGTAGCACAGGGGGTGGAAGTGGCTCAGGATCTCCGAGAGCCTCCCAGGTCACAGAATCACTGAGGTTGGAAAAGCCATCCCAGACCATCGAGTCCAAGCTGTGCCCAACCTTGTCACCAGCCCAGAGCACTGAGTGCCACCTCCAGGTGTTCCTTGGACACCTCCAGGGATGGGGACTCCAAACCTCCCTGGGCAGCTCCTTCCAGTGCCTGACCACCCTTTCCATGGAGAAATTCCTCCTGATGTCCAGCCTGACCCTCCCCTGGCACAGCTTGAGGCTGTTTCCTCTCCTCCTGTCTCTTGTTCTCTGGGAGCAGAGTCTGACTTCCCCATGGCTGCACCCTCCTGTCAGGAGGCCAGTTTGCTTGAAAAATCACTGATTTTTTAGGAAATAAAAGTACACTTCAAGTTTTATATGCTAATTTTATGTGTAATGTTCATCAAGTACTTTTCCATATTGAAAATGGTGTCTTTGTGCTCGCTTTGGGATTGGGTTACAAGGTATCTTCTGAGCAACACCAAATTTTGATCTAAAATACTTGGTAAAATCCTCTAAGTAATGTGATAGTGGAGGTGGCAACTCACCATTGTGCTCTAGTTGGCTCGTTCCAAATATGGAGAGTAGAAATATCATAAAGACACAAGAGAATTTCATCTTTATATTCATTGTAAAAAATTTGCAAATGGGGTGGTTGAGCTGCTCATGAGGACAAATCAGAGAGGGATGATAATTACATGGACTGTATTTTGAGGGTACATTGCTTTATTTATGTGATAAATAGAACTGCAAAGCTGTGTTACTTACAGGAGTTTAATATTGAAATATTTATATTGGAAAAGATCATCATGCCCAATGGTGAAACCAGCACTGCCAAGTCCAAGATCCTGCAGAACATCTACATCTCATACAAGTAAGAACTTCTTGACACAAGATATTTATATCTTATATATTTTCCCCTTTATGTTTCCCTGTTTCAGAGGCAGAAGATGCCTTTGTCCACAAGGAGAAGGTGCAGAAAGAGGTGAAGGCTGCACTGTCAGAAAATGCCACTCTGAGCTGCGAGGTGGCCCAGGAGAAAACGGAGGTGAAGTGGTACAAGGATGGGAAACTCATCACCTCCAGCAAGAAGTTCAAGGTGGAGTCTGAGGGCAAATCTCGTCGTCTGGTGGTGGGTCAGGTGGAGAAGAAAGATGCAGGGGAGTACACCTGTGAGGCTGCTGGCCAGAAACTCACCTTCAGGATCAATGTCACAGGTGAGAGAATGTGCTGCTTCCCTTTTTTACACCCTGAAAAATTGAAATCCCTGGTTTTCATCCTCAAAAAGTGAAAGAGGGCTTGTCAAACTCCATGTCAACAGGCAGTGACTGAGCCAGCACTTAAGTGGTGTTGGTTTACTCATGAAATTGAGTTCACACTGTTAAATCTGTCTTTGTTTTTTAGAAACTAAGCATGCAGTGGATTTCTGTAGCCCCAAACACACGTCAGGCTGGGGAATTTCCCTGAGAATCTTGGGAAGATGCCCTGATAATAAACTGAGAATCCAGTAATTGCTGGAGAAATTAAAGAGTGCAGCAAATCTGAGTACAGGCATTCTCTTGTGAAAGCTCCTTTCTGAAATACAGTTTACTATAGAGGAAACATTTATATTATGGTCTCTGTCAACTGGATGGAAATGCCAGAACTGTTCTCAGAAGCTCTTTTCACCTTGATATTAAAGACAGCTTTTATTCTTCATATCCTTCAGCTGGATCCCAATGAATTCAAAGCAAATTGAAGAGTTCATACTTTAGGTTTATTTTTTACCATGGCATGGTGCAAATACAATGGGGGCTGGCTAATTTTTATTCTTTAGAAAAAAATAATTGGGGATGACACATCTTGAGAACAGCTGGGAAATAAAGATACAGACACAGAATAGGCTCACAAAGTTTGTTTCCCAACACTATCTTTGTTTTGTTGGCAAAGTAAACAGCAATTCTTGGGTTGGTTGGGCAATTTAATGCTTGTCCTCTCAAAGCAAACCTAATTCTGAGAGAATTAGTGCAGCTTAGTGCTGCTGGATTTTGGGATATGTTACTTTCCTCAGATTTGGAAGAAAGGTAGTGGTGGAAATGAAAGCAATTTTGAGGCTGTGTCTTGGACTACTGGAGAAGACTCCTTCAGTGTCACTCGATGTAATTCAAATGTTAAAAATTCAGTAGGTGGTGGCAGCAGGGAATGTGAATGGGAAATCAATTTCAGCACCACAATTGAAGAGGTGATGAGTGCGTTTGGAAAAGGATCTGTGAATTTTCAAAATCTGCCCCTGTATCCTCAATTGCAGAGGCAGAGGATGCTTTCATCAAAAAGGAAGCAGTGCAGAAAGAGGTGAAGGCTGCACTGTCAGAAAATGCCACTCTGAGCTGCGAGGTGGCCCAGGAGAAAACGGAGGTGAAGTGGTACAAGGATGGGAAACTCATCACCTCCAGCAAGAAGTTCAAGGTGGAGTCTGAGGGCAAATCTCGTCGTCTGGTGGTGGGTCAGGTGGAGAAGAAAGATGCAGGGGAGTACACCTGTGAGGCTGCTGGCCAAAAACTCACCTTCAAGATTGAAGTCCCAGGTAGGAGAAGATTCTTTGGTCCATCAGTTTTATTTCTAGAATCTTTAGAAAAATCAACATTATTTTATAAGTCTTCTTCGTGTTACGCTTCAAATTTTTGGAGTTCATCAAAATTTTGGTGTTCATCAAAATTTTGAATGTCCATGGCGTAGGATTTGTATTTGTACAAGATCATTTTTCTTCATATATTCTTTGTAAAACATTTAAAACCCTTAAAACAGGGAGCTGAATCCCTGGAAAAATTTGCAAGCTACACATCCCTGGTGGGAAAGGGGCTGTAAAAAATAGGTACTGATTGTGCATCTCCTTCCCATCTTGGTGCAAGAAGAGCAAATCTGCACCACAGCTCGTTCTCAGTGCAGGGTCATGGTGGAGAGCCTGCCCAATGTCCACACTCCTTTCCCTTGGAAGTGCTCATTTCAGCCTAGAGGGAGTCATGGAAGTAGGGCTTGATATGTATTAAGGTCTTTAAGGTGTCAAGAAAATGGCAAGTAAGGAAAGAAGGTATCATGGAGACCCATTCCAGTTGTATTTCCCTACTGGGGCCGTAGAGAGGTAAAATAGATTCAGCTCCCCAGCTCCCTCACAGCTTCCCAATGCACTTGCAAGTGGTGTGGCTGATGTGTCTTCTGGAGAACAATGATTTCACCATTTGGATGTGAGATAAGCTGAGCTTTTCCCAAGGTTGCACTGAGAGCAAATAGGGTCCTGGACATGTCCTTGCTGGTCTAGCACCTTTCCCATTTAACAAAATCATGTAAGAAGAAACAGAAGCAGCTGAGAATCAAAGAAATCAGTTTTATGGGACTTTAATCATGGAACAGCTCCTTCCTCTATAAATTTGATAGTTTGCAATTGCAACTTCAACCAAAACATGTCCTGCCTTGACTGGGTCCTCCCAGACAGTGTTCTTATGAACCATGGAGAGATTACTGCTGTCAAAAAACCCAAAACAGGCAAAAACCCACCACAAAGTCCTTTGCATGTTCCTGTGATAGACTTAGATGTGGACTGTCATGTCAGAGGGGTTTTTTCCAGTGTTACCTGTAAGCCATGATGAGGGGATTGAGCAACATCATATTTTGGAGAACATCTGGATTTCTCTCTCTTTCCAGAGCCAGAAGTTGTGTTTACAAACAAGGAGAAGGTGCAGAAAGAGGTGAAAGCTGCACTATCAGAAAATGCCACTCTGAGCTGCGAGGTGGCCCAGGAGAAAACGGAGGTGAAGTGGTACAAGGATGGGAAACTCATCACCTCCAGCAAGAAGTTCAAGGTGGAGTCTGAGGGCAAATCTCGTCGTCTGGTGGTGGGTCAGGTGGAGAAGAAAGATGCAGGGGAGTACACCTGTGAGGCTGCTGGCCAGAAACTCACCTTCAAGATTGAAGTCCCAGGTAGGAGAAGATTCTTTGTTAGAGTTCAGTAGAGGCCAATAAAGCAATAATTGAAATAACTGTTCCACCATGACCCAGTTGCAATAGTCTGGGTTTTGTTGCAGCCTGCAGGGTTCACCTGATTTTCTGTACTTGGTCCTGGATTTGTAGAAATGGGAATATTTGTGTTTAGCACGGTACAAGTTCTGTCTCATTCTTAGCAGGTCTAATAGTTGCAGTTATAAATATAATAGAAATAATTAATGTTCAGATCCCTTCCCTTCCTGCGATCCCAAAGGGTGATTCTTGTACGCTGAACTTCTTGAAAGGAAAGAGCCATTACAGAATCCCTTCCTTGTTAGTCTTGCAATCCCAATTTGGAATACTTAGAGTCTGGAATATGTTTTGTCATTTACAGTATCAGCAGCAGCACATCTTAGCATGGGTTATAAACAGCACTTTTTCTGAGTTTGGGCTGTTGTGGGATTGAGATCTCAGTCTTTTGAGATGTCTTACTATTCCTGCCAGGTGCTAAATGCCCCTTTGTTGTGAAATAGTCCAAGAAATTGCTTTATTGTGTCTGAGATTTTAAGTAAAAGGAATTTGGGAGCTTATAGTGATATGCAGGACAGATGTTCTTTAGGAAAGTTTGAATTAAATATATTTTTACCTGGTGACTTGCAACTGTAGGGTTGATGTCAAGGCTCCTCTTGGTCCTTTCCATTTCTAGGCTCTTAGTTCCCAATCTTCCAAGTGGCAGCTCCATCCCACAGAAGGGTAGACACTGATCAGTGATGGAAATTGGTTTTGGCAAGTCACAACCTAAATATTTTCCAAACCTCTCCACAGAAATCTGTAAGATCAATCTCATTTTAACCCCTCAACAACTATTTTCTTCTTTTTCTGTGCTCAGAGCCCAAACCTGCATTTATAAACCAGGAAAAGGTCCAGAAGGAGGTGAAGGCTGTCCTGACAGAAAGTGCCACCCTCGTGTGTGAAGTAGCACAGGATACAACCGAAGTGAAGTGGTACAAAGATGGAAAACTGCTCATTTCCTCTCGGAAATTCAAAATAGAGACCTTGGGCAAATCCCGGCACCTGGTGGTAGAGCAGCTGGAGAAGAAGGATGCTGGGGAATACATCTGTGAGGCTGCAGGCCAGAAGCTGACCTTCAAACTGGAAACAACTGGTGAGTGCTCACTTTGTGGTGTGAAGAGCCAGTCCCTGTGGCTTAGAGGAAAACTGGATATTCCTGACACAACAGCCTTGGTGCAGCTACTGTCTCCCCTGGAGAAACACCAGTGAACCACATGACACATTAATTCTTACTCTAGCAGTGTAGAGGTGGGAAATTTGGACTTTTTTTGGGGTCTGTAAATGCTAAATAGAGTTTTGCTTATCTCTTTCACACACCTATCACCCAACCTCTTTCAGTGGTGGGGAGTTGGAAGTAGATGTGGGAAGTTTGCAGAGTAGCAGTGGAGCTATGGAGAAAAGTGACTCAGAAAACCTGGTCTGCAGCTTGTGTGTGCCCCAAAAATGCCTGATTTTGTGGCAAAGGGTTGTACAAGACAGAGAGGAGGCCAAGAAGAAGGGACTGGAATCATAGAATGGTTTGGGTTGGAAGAAACCTTAAAGATCAAGTTCCAGCCCTCCTGCCAGGGAAGCAAAGAGAAAACAGGCCATAAATTCAGCCTATTAAAGTCTCTTCTTAATTTCATCTAAGATCCTAAAAAGGGGAAGGGAAAGAATGATATAGGTAATTTTACTTCTAAGAAACAAGCTTTTTATGGGCAGCAGATAAAATACAAATATTTGCATTTCCTTTCTTCTGCTTTTTTTCTAAACAGAAGCTCTGGGTTGCCTGAGAGACCATTTTCTTTCTTCCTGCTCAGGAAAAGATTATACCAGCCACAAATACCCAGCCATATCCCCTGGATTATTACAGGTTATGGATGAGCTGGTGGCGTCAGTCCTGAAGAGAGAGCAACATAAAACTGCTGTGTCAAGGATTTGAGCATAAACTTCTTAATTTTCCTGGTTTATTGCCTTTTCTAGAACCAGAGGCCAAATTTGAAAAGAAAGTTGTCCAGAAAGAGCCTCTCATTGTTGAAGAACACGAAAGCATCACACTGACAACCTCGGTCACGCCTGAAACTGCTGCAGTGAGGTGGTTCAAGGATGGCACAGAGATCAAGGCGAGCAAGAAATGTGTGATCAAGAGCGAGGGGGCGTCCAGGACGCTGACGGTGAGCGCGGCCGAGAGCGCGGACTCTGCCCTCTACACCTGCCAGACAAAGGATGACAAGCAGGAATTCAGAGTCCAGGTGAAAGGTGAGCAGTGCCCAGGCCATGGCCCCACCCAACAGCTGTGCTTCCCTCGTGGTGGGATGGAGGTGGAATCCAAATTCTGCTGAAAACCGTTCCAACCTCAAGGCTCGTTGCGCCTTCTCTGGATGCCCCACAGTGGGCCAGCAAAGTTCTCCAGCTTCCAAATTTCCAGTTTTTGTCTTTTGCTGGCCAGTTTGGGACATGGAAGCCTATGATGGGTACTTCTGGTGTTTACTCCCCTCCTGTTTCTGTATCCTCCTACAGAATGACAGGGATCTGAAAACACCATGTCAAAGCAATCTGCATGAATTTCCACAATTCTGGTTAGATTTTGTCTCCCCTGAGCCCCAGATACTTAGGGCCATTTTATTTATTAATTTATTTCCAAAGTTGGGCAGAACCAGTTTCTTAGAACAGGTTTCTTCTCTTTTCCTCCCTCACAATTTTCCCTTCTCCTGGATCTCAGAAATCCCAGTGAAGTTTGCCAAGAAGCTGGAGGCCGTGAAAGCCGAGATTGGTGGCAGCGTGTCTCTGAGCTGTGAGCTGAGCCACGCCAAAGGGAAGGTGACGTGGAGCAGGAATGGTGTGGAGATCAAGCCCAGCAAGCGTTTCCAGATCCGTGAGGAGGGAATCAAACGAACCCTGACAATAACAGGGATCCGGGCTGAGGATGAGGGAGAATATTCCTGCGAGTCCAGGGATGACAAGAGCAGCATCACCATCGTCCCCAAACGTATGTCTCTAATGGTGACAGTGTGGAGGGATCCCTGGTTTTTTTCTGTCCTCAGCTGTTACAACCCTGCAAAGCTGAATTTGTTCATGTGTCTGGGCTGACTCCTGTGTTGAGAACAAAATACAGGACTCCCCTCTCAGTGTCAATGGAACCTCTATTTGTGGAAAACATAATGATTGTGAGACCTGTTGGGCTCAGGTCTCTTAATATGAACCTTCATATTGCATTTGAGGCTGGAATTCATTTTCCCAAATAAAAGATGGGATTTTTTTCCCCTCTTTTTTTGCTTCTCTTTGTACACAAAATTTACTCAGACATGGGAAATATGATCATGCCTTGCTGTAAGTAATCAAATTGCTGCTTCCAATAAAGTCATGGAAGCTTTTGGCTGTTTGAAGGTGCTCATGCCATGCCTCAAGGACATGCTCCTGAATGTTTTACTCCTGTTTTACCAGCTCCCAGAGTGGTGAAATTCGTCACAAGTCTCAACAGCGTGGTGTCTGAGGAAGGAAAAGAGGCCGTGTTCAAGTGCACCGTCTCCCCCAGTGATGCTGTGGTCACCTGGCTCAGGAATGGTGCCAAGATTGAAGCCAGCAAGAAATACGTGGTCTCTCAGAAGGACACCAACCACAGCCTCACCATCACTGACCTCACACTGGAAGATGCAGCTGAAATCACCGCCAGTGCTGAGGGCGTGGAAAGCACAGCCAACCTCAGAGTCCGAGGTAAGAGGTGGCAGTGGCCCTTTGACAGGACATGGCACCCTGCCCACGGCAAGGGCTTGGAATTAGCTGGTCTTTAAGGTCCTTTCCAACCTAAGCCATTCTATGATGGTGTTGTTTTATGTGGCTTTCCCTCTAATTAATTATGTTAGCAGCAGGGAATTTCTGCTTTTGCATCATTAAATAGGGGTGCCCAGAATGCTTTGGGTTTGGAGATACATGAGTTGAATTTTCTTTCAAAGCCTGTTTTCTGGATCTTCTACGTTCCTACTAATACTTCCTCTCTTGCAGAGGCCTCAATCTCCTTCAAGAAGAAGCTGGAGCCCAAAACAGTTGAAGAGAGGGAGACAGTGACCTTGGAGGTAGAGCTGACCAAGCCTGCAGAGGTGAAGTGGATGAGGAACAGCATTGTGCTGAAGCCCAGTGACAAAATAGAGATCAAAGCTGAGGGAACAAAGCACACCTTGGTGGTCAAGGACATCTCCTTCGCAGACCGGGGCTTCTACTGCTGCGAGAGCCCTGACGACAAGACCCAAGCCAAGATCAATGTGGAAAGTGAGTTCAGTGATCCTCAGCTCCATAAATACCCCAGGCAGGGTGTGGAGGTGGATTCTGGTCTCTTTATCTCTTTGTCCCTGTCTCCCCATTATCCTGGGGACACAGGGACAAAACCGTGGGCTTGGCCAGCAGTCAAACGACCGAGAGGAGGTGAAAGCTAAGCAGTGAACAGAGAATGTCTCTCTGATTCCTGTTGCCTCCATCTCATCCCACCAGCTTTGACCATGAGATGCTTGAAAGATTCTTCTCTTCCCCCTCTTTCTCACTCCCTGATATGCTCTGTGTTTTTCCTTGGTATGACTTTTTAACAAAAAAATCCCTCTTCAGCCATCCATTTTTCTCTGCCCTGATTTTTCTCTGCAAACCACCTCGTTCAGAATGTCTCTTTATATTCAGTCAGGGTCTAAAAAACTGAAAAAGCAAATCTTCTCTCTGAGGATGTTTCCCTCTTGGGTAAATTAATGGTGCCTCATCCATAGCCCTGTACTTCTGTCCTTTTCCTACATCTTTTTGTTGTAATTTTCACAGGATAGTTGAAAACAGGATTTAAGCACTCAAGGACTCTCTAATTTTGTCCACAAAGTCCTTGCCACCAACTGGTGCTGGTCCTAAATAATAGGGTAGGAAGGACTTGGAAATAGTCTTTTGGGTGTTTGATGTCTTCCAAAATGGAAGGGAACAATTTCCATGATGGCAGGAAATAATGGAGTTAGGTGCAGTGAGGAAGATCCAGGTTATATTCTAAAAAAGGTTTTTAATGGTCAGATGGCTGAATTTTTTCTCCAGGTTTTCTGGAGAGGTCTTGGAGCCTTCATTGTGGTTTTGGGTTTTTTTTAATTGGCAGCTTAATTACTTTTAGTGGTGATACAAGTTTAAACACTAAATCCATTTTACTGGATGATAGGGCATGGATGTCTTGTCATGGGAATGGGTAATATCCACCAAAATCATGGATGCTTTGGCCACCGACCTGTGAGGTGTCAGCATTTTTAGCACCATGTCATGGATGGTTTTTTTTGGTTTACTATAGCTTTTTTCCTCCCATCCTTGTTTTATCCTAATTGAAGAACTGCACAGTATTGCCATGGACTTATTTGTCTTTCTTTTACTAAAAACTGATAGACCTTGATAGAAAATGGGCCAATGATGTTTTCTGTGATATTTGGTTAACCTGTTTGTCTCATGAAAGCATCCATTTAAAAAATAGCAGCTATGTTAACGGTGTGGTCATGGACAGGTTTTATTTCCTGTAAAAGTGGTTGTTTAATTGGCAAGTACCAACTAATTGACAGGCACATGAGCAATAGGGAAATAATCTGTTCTGGAAGTCCTCAGGTTATTTCGCAACTGCTGGTGTGAGATCTTCAATTTTTCCATGTTGTTTTCCAGTGAGGCAGATCAAGCTGGTGAAAGGCCTTCAGCCCCTGGAGGTGGCTGAGAAGGGGACTGTCACCTTCGAGGTGGAGGTGTCACACGAGGACGTGGAGGGGACCTGGCAGAAGGACGGTGTCCGTCTGAAACCTGCACCCAACGTCAGCTTCGGTGTCCTGGGCAAGAAACACTCCCTGACTCTGTCCTCAGTGGCTCTGGAAGATGCAGGACTTATCTCCTTCAAAGCAGAAGGCATTAACTCCTCAGGGAGGCTCACTGTGACAGGTACACGGGCACAGAAAGCTCCAGCCCTGCTTGAGGGGGAGGCAATTGTCTTCTCCTGACCTAGAGGGCAACAAATTTTCCTCATAACTGCAAGGGATGTAAAGCACAGTAATGCTTCCTTCTAATGCCAACAGGATCATTGTGGCATCACTGTCCACAGAACAATCATAAAGTGGGAGGGAATGATAAAGTGCCCAAACCAATGCAAATTTTATTTATCACGAAAGCCAGGCTTTGCATACCCATCAGTGCTTGTGTGACCCCATTCCCCATTCACTGGACTTTCTTTTCCCTCCCCAGAACTGCCTGTGAGGATCAGCAAACCTTTGGCAGACGTCAGTGTCACTCAGAAGCTCAAGGCCACATTCGAGTGTGAGCTGTCCAAACCCAATGCCAATGTGAAGTGGTTCAAGGTACAGCACTTAATGGATTGGGATATTTTAATTTCTGACTTCTCTGGAAAGGAATGGGAGCCTTTAATTCTGCTTCCAGGGAATATGAGCCTGAGCCTTTGCAGTAAAGCTCTTAGCATTGCTCTCTTGTCCTTATGTTCATTTATTCTCCCAGTTTATCACTCTCAGGTTTTTATTTGCTGTATTTGTATATTGCATTGAAAGTTAAGCTTTTCTAATCTTGCAAAAAATGTGAGCACTGCTGTTACAAATTTGCAGTCTTGTGCTTCACTCCACACCAAGCAGGATTCACCCAGGATTTACAGCCTTTTTGGGAAATGTGATATAAAGGGAAGTCTCAATTTCCTTTGTCAGTGACAATCCAGTTCATTTTCCCTGGAAAGTCATTTTGGGAATCAGCGCTGGCATTTCTTCAGCCTCTCTTGGGGCTCAGCTGATGACACTTTCCTTAATTTGGGGTAGCAGCAATTCTTCAAGGTGGAATTTGGGCTGGAAGGGTCACCTCATTTCAAACCTCCTGCCACGTCAGGTTGCTCAAAGCCCTGTTCAGCCTTCTCTTGAATGTTTGCAGGGATGGGGCACCCACCACCTCTCTGGGCTACCTGTGCCAGTGTTTTGCCACCCTCATTGTGAAAGACTTCTTCCTTATTTCCTGTCTAGATTTGACCCTCTTTTAGTTTAAAACCATTTATGTCTGAAGGGACTCACTGCCAACCCTGCATGGTGTTTGTGTTAAGCCTTCAAAAAAAGTCTCTGAGACCATCCAAAATTTTTGTGTGTTCTTCAGCCATTCCAACTCCCTGAAATCTTTGCCCTGTGATGAATATTCAACACATGTTCCTTTAAACACAGTTTTCCATTCAGTACAACGAGAAGGATGAAATAAGCACACATCTGAATGTCTGTTTTGCCATTGTAGATGTACAGGAGCTGAGGGTGATCTGCTTTGACCTTTTCCCCTTCTAGGATGGGAAGGAGATCCGGCAAAGTAAAAACATTGGGATTATCTCCCAAGGAAATAAGAGAAGCCTCATTATTCACAAATGTGAATATGAAGACCAGGGAACTTATACCTGTCAAGCAGCTGAAGACAAGACATCAGCTACTCTAAAGGTTCATGGTATGTTTGGCTGAAGTAGGAAAATACATTTACTGCAGCATTTTTGGCCACACAGCAAGAAATTCTATGTGTGGAGTGTTTGTTTTTCACAATTGCTTGTTTTGGTAAAGTTTCTCTTTGGTGAAAAAATCCTGGCAAAGCTGTCCTGTGCTTGCTCTATCCTTGCAGTATTTTTGGAAGAGGTCCTAACTCAGTTTTCCATTTCTCATAAGTGATTTCTATTCTCTGGAATCTGAATGGTGTTTCTGGATTGGCACCTCAGGAAACACTGGACAGCCTGGCCCAAAGCAGGGATTCAGTGGCTGGTGCTGATGTGGTTTGGTGGCACCACTGTCACAGGGGGACTTTGCCTGAACAGGGACTGGACAAGCCTTGGGTATGAGCTCAAGAACTGCCCTAATTTTTAGGTTGTAAATACTAAGGAAAGGGTCGTTCTTTCTGCCTGCACCTCTCCTTTATGCTCGAGGCAGTTTTTCCATCTGAGTGTTGCACTGAGCAACTGATGAAGCACCAGGTGTGTTTTGTCACCAGGCTCTGAAGCACCTGAGATAAGCTCTGAGATAAAGGCAAGTCACTCAACAGACAGCTCTGCTGTGCCCTGGCAGATGTTATTTTCTAAAGGGACATCTAAAAAACCAGATCAGCTCTTTCTTAGTGAAAGACAGAGCATCTTTCTCGTTGCTTACTAGATGCTGTCCTCATGTGGCCACTTGGGTTCAGCAGTATCTTCATGAACATCTGCCCCATTGCTCTGTTGGACTCCCCCTTTTCTCCCTGGTTTTGGGATTGGGATGGGTTGTTTTTTGCATTTCAACTCTGCTCCTGAGGTTGATCCAAGGTGTATCAAGGACTTCTCTTTCAAAAAGAAAGGGCTGCAGTAGCACAGATAAATAGGTCAGTTCTGACAAAAGGAGTGCCAAGGTGCAGAGCTAAAGAGGATTATACTCAGTTCAGGAGACTCTGAGAAAAGATATCTCCTATGTAAAACAGAGGAGAGCATGCAGAGAAGCATGAATGAGGCAAGTTTATAATGACCTAAGATTGTAGACTTGTGTTTAGTTTTCCTTGGCCAATTTGCTTTCATTATATGTGTATTTCTTTCATTAATACCTGTATGAAGTTCCAGCATCCATAAAATCCTTCAGCCATAAAAAGTATTTACTGTGTTGAAGAGAGAAACTACCCAGGAAGAAAGGCTGGTCTAGAATAAAACACAATCCCATTTTTTTCTATGTAATTATGCAGAAAGTAAATACACCATACTCACATACGGAGAAACCCCCAAATAAATATTTCTCTTTGTGATTTCACAGCCCGAGATGTCAAGATTGTAAAACCACTGGAAGATGTGGAAGTGAATGAATATGAGAGTGCATCCTTCATCTGTGAGATCTCACACGACGAGGTCGAGACCCAGTGGTACAAAAATGACAACAAGCTGAAGACTTCCGACAACATCAAAATGCGGCAGGACGGTAGGAGGAAAAACAATGGGATTTTGGTCTGGAATGGGGGTGGGTTGGAGGAGGGGCTGGCATGGGAGACTAGAAAATAGGATTTTGCTCTGGGATAGCTCAGCTGTGTACGTGTGTCTGTCCCCAGGAAAGACCTATTCCCTGACTTACGCACGTGTCCAGGTTGAGGATGCGGCTGAGATCAAATTCGTAGCAGAAAAGGCAGAATCTCGTGCTCAGCTGACTGTAAAAGGTAATTCTTCTGTTCGTGCCAGCACTGCTTCTGCTCTCTCACGTTACAAACCAATTCACTTTTCTTCACTTTCCATGTGAAGGTTAAAAAAAGTCTTACAATGTTCAGGGAAAGAAAAACTGCCTACTTTACTGCCTGGTAAACATCAGCTGGGAGTTTATTTTGGCTTAATTCCGGTTAAATTTTCTCAGGAGGTTGGATTTGCACCTTTAGACATTTAAAGTTTTGCGTGAAATTTGAGGGACAAAAAGCTGCAGCTTGACTTTTTCTTGCATTTTTGCTTTCTGGTGTATGTTATGACAAAACCAAGCATTTTTGGGTGTGTTTAACTAAAACAATGTGATAGAAGGAGAGAAAAGGAAGATGTTTGAGGAACACTGCTGAGGAACTCAGGAAACTGGAGATCAGTCCCTGGTTTTGCCATAGCACTGCTGTGGGGTGTTGAGGACACCACCTGTTACTTCTGCAGTTCAGCCACGCCAGTGGCAAAATACAGAGGAAAAGTTTCTCTTTAATTAACTCTTACTAATTAAAATTGTTAATTGGGCGCTCAGCATAGCGGAGATTCCTGTCATCATCCAAATTAGTGAACATAAAAGAAATATTGCTAATGAGTTCACAGAATCACAGAATGGCCAGGTTGGAAGAGACCTTCAAGATCNCTGTTGCCCTCTCTGGATGTGCTCAAGGATCTCAACGTCCTTCCCAGACTGAGGGCCCAGAACTGGACACAGTTGTTATGGCTGTACCGATGACTCCATTTCCTTTGCTCTTGTAGAGCTGCCCGTGAGAATCGTGAAGCCTTTGCGGGATAAGATCGCCCTGTGGAAGCACCGGGGCTTCCTGGAGTGCCAGGTGTCCCGAGCCAACGCCAAGGTCCGCTGGTTCAAAAAGGACCTGGAAATTCATCCTGGTGAGCGTAAGAGCCTGAGATGAGAGATGTGGGACTCCAGGCAGCTCTTCAAAATGCTGTTTATTGTATAGCACATGTTACAGCAGTCAAGGGTCGTGGGTGACAGAGCCACACCTACAGCTGCCAGCTACGGCTGTAGGCAAGCCTGAAGCCAGTTTAATTCTGGTTACAACGCATTATGTATTTTTATTTGCCGAGCATCTTAATACATAACAATGTAGCAATGTGTTTTTTGGGGTTTATTCCCAAAATCCTGGTCCCCCCTGGTTTCTCCCTGTGTTAAACCCTTCCCCCTCTCCCCACCCAGATAACAGGCTAATCAGCAAGCCCTGGCTGTCTATTGTTCCACCTTATCTTAGGACATTCCCCAATCAGCATCATATACAATACCTTTACTATTACCTATAGCCTATCATGACTGCTATCATTACCATATTATGGTCATTACTATCCAATCACAAAAGTTAGTATGTTTACAGTTAAAGCTTGAAGTTGTTTTTCAGTTTTTCTTGCAGTGGAAAATTCTTAGACCTTTTTTCTACTTGCCACATCTACACGTCTGTTTGCCTATGTTATCTTTCTGCTTGGTAAAAACATCTTTTTGTTTGTGGTCAGCTTATCCTTTGCTCTAAGTCATAAAATCCCCTTCCTACTCGACTTGACCTTTGCTTTCTTAGTTGTCCAATAAGACTGGCTCAGCAATCCTTGCTTTAGACATCTATTATTATTCTATATCAAAACTTGCTACCGTCTCTATTCCGTTCTCAGTTTCTACATTCAGAGATCTTTCTGCCAGGAATACATATCTGTGAAACTCTCTTGTCAAACTTTCATCCTTTCCAACAGGTGAGAAATACGAAATCGTGAGCGAGGGCGTGTACAGGAAACTCATCATCAACGACGCCGACTACGGAGATGAGGACACGTACACCTGTGATGCCTTCGATGACAAAACCAGTGCTAATTTCTTTGTTGAAGGTAGAAACCCCCTCTTTTTCACCCCTAAAATGCACTGAGAGGAGGATGGGCTGACTCACTTGGTGTTTACTTTGGAAACACAATGCTGCTTAAAAAGGATTTTTATTTAATGTTATTTATTCTGAAGTCTGTTGGTGTTGAATCCTTTTACACACAGGGACATGCTGAAAAATGAATTTATGGGATATTCTCCTAAGGAAAATGAGGAAATTCCCATTCCATAGATGTTTATCAAATGTATTGGATAAAGTCTGTTTTTCAGATAAATGTTGCAGCTCCTTTTATCTATATCTGCATTCCAATAAACCTTCTTTTCCATTTTATAGCACTACATGTTTGATATCGGGATAGGAAGGTGACTTTAGAATTAGGACTAGGAATCAAGAGATACAGATTCACTTTCTGGCCTGTGACCAGCAATATCTCTTTGCTTTTACACAGAATAAAAAGATGTTTTAAGGCCTTTTGAGTTCGTAAATGCAGAAAAGATGTCATGAGTGTTCAGGCTGATAATGGAAAAGCTTTCATGACTCCTAAATCCCTGCTGTCTTGTTCCATCCAGAGCAAGCCATTAATATTGTAAAAGAATTGTGTGATGAGGACGTGACTGAGCCTGAAGAGGCCAGTTTTGAATGTGAGACATCCATTCCATCTGTGAAACCTGCCAAGTGGTTCCTGAAGGGAGCAGCCTTGCAGGCAGGCAGGAACATCATCATGCAGCAGGAAGGCACCATCCACAGGCTGACAATAATAAAAACAAGTGTTGATATGACAGGCACCATCCAGTTCTCCATTGGCAAATCCAAATCCACGGCGAACCTGCTCGTCAGAGGTAATGTGATTTTTAATATGTATCATGTGAATCAGAGTGAAGATCTTCCCTCTCACAGTACCTGGAAAGTAATTTGTCATAAATATTCTCAATTCTGGGCTGGGTTCTTGGAAATGCATGTGTACCTGGAAGTTCTGTTTAGTTCCCAGCTGCAAGCTGTTGGGAGCAATGCTGGATGCACCAACTGAGCCAGAAATGTCTTAGGAAGGGATCTGATTAAATGACTTTGGTGTCCCTGGTATTCAAATCTATCAAGCTAAAACTGGTTTCTGGTTTATTTTTATTCTCCTGACTTTACCAAGGAGGACAAAACAGATGAAATTTGCCAGGAGAGTTTATTTTGTCCCATTTCTGAACTAGACAAGTTTGATAGCTCATTTACTTAATTCATTTTGTCGTTGACTTGATCTAGGACAAAGCCTCAAGGCTTTTTATCTTCTGCTGTCACCATGGTAAATCTCTCCAATCACGTCCTGAAGTCCTTGTTTTGTCTTTCATTTGCTCTTACTTGAATGAAGACCTCAATTAGAGAGCAATTCAGCAAGCACTGAGCCAGAAGTGGACCATGAATTTGATGGTTAATATACAGTATTATCTTACAGAAATCAGCTTTCCTTAGAGATCATCGTGCTGTTGTAGCTTCAAGGCACATGAGCTCTGTTAGAGACACCTGTAGCAGGATCTGAGCAGTTCACAAAACAGTTGTGAAAGTCATATATTAAATTAATGGGCATGAAACACAGATTAAAACCTTCCTCTTCCTTAGATTGATCCATTCTTCATCCCCACCCCTGCTCTGCAGATTACCACATCCAGATCACCAGGAAGCTGGAGGACAAGACCGTCCTGGAGCGACACTCGGTCATCCTGTCCTGTGACTTCAGGCCTTCCCCAAAGCACGTGAAGTGGTTCAAGGGCCAAGTGCTCATTGAGCCCTCAGAGAAGTACAAAATCAAGCGGGATCAGTACTCAGCAGAGCTCAAGATCATGAAGGTGAAGCCCGAGGACGCCGGCGTGTACAAGTGCAGGGCTGGGATCGCCGAGACCGAAGCCACGCTGAGCGTTGAAGGTACGAGAGGTTGGCAGCAGCAGGGCTGGCCTGGTGCTGGTCTTTGTGATTCTTTGTTTGTCTTGGGGTTCCTCCTCCTGAGGAGAGGTAGGATCCCACAGTTATCTTCTAATTTTATATAAATGCAGTGTCACAAGCAAGCTGCTGATTCCACAATCCTGAAATCCCTCTCTTGCTGTGAAGTTGGTAATGCGTGTGGGAGGGCACTGTCTGGGTAAGGCACAAATTAACATTTGTCAAGGCACATTGTTGTCCATTTCATACAAGGAATTAGACCTCTGGTGCTTTTAACTAAAAATATCCTTTATGTTAAACTGCTACAGGCCTCTGATTCTGGTGATCTTGGCTGTGGTTTTCATTTCCTGACTGCTGTGTCAGCTTGTCTATCTGCTATACATTTGCCTACCTGCCACATTTATATTTTATAGCTGCTATCATATATCTGAATACAATTGTTATTCATAGTGATGTTCTAGCCCATCTGGGCATGGAACTGTTCTTAGCCAGTTCCTCCCCTCAGGTGACACTGCAAGAAAAGATGTTCACAGTGTCACTTCCAGCAAGACTTGGAGCTGAGCCACAGAATCATTTCCAAAAGTCCAGGGAGCAGCTCTTGGTAGCAGTTTGGCTTTGCAGAGGTTCTTCATTGAATGTGTTGTCAAACATTGAAATGAGCTACTCAGGGCAGTGGTGATGTCAGCATCCCTGGAGGGATTGGAAAGTTTTGGGGATGCAGTTTCATGGTGACATTGGCAGTGCTGGGGGAATGGTTGGACTCAGTCTTAGAGGTCTTCTCCAACTTAAATGATTCTGTGACTCCATTCTATCCAAACAAATACATATATTAAAAAAATCAAGTAATAGTCCCAAACCCTCTTCTGAGTTATCTCATCCTTGAAAACAGCATTCTATGAGCGAAGAAGCTGCAAGGAGAAATCTCTGCCCAAGGACTGGAAAAGAAAAGAATCAAAATTCTCTTGCTCCCTAAACTCCTGAGCCTTGCTCCTGAGCAAGTTGCTTAAGCTCTTTGTACTTTGCCTTTGTGGCCAAAATCATTGTCTTCATCTCATCCTCTGCGTCACAGTTTCCCTGGAGATGAGGGACAATTTAGTTAAAATGTGTTTGTGTGTGCAGTGACAAGCACACAGGGATTGGAGCTCTGTGGGATGCTTAGGGTCACTGTAACATCATTTTAGAAAAAAAAGCTTACTTTTAAATAAAACACAAACAAAACCTCTGAACTGGTTTATATATAAAAAGAGAACTGAGGGCTCTAGGCAATTTTAATTAGCCTTTTTAATAGATTTTTTTTCCTGTTGGAGCAAGCCAAGTAAGCAAAATGTGGTGACCAAAGGTGTGCAGGAGACCAGAACAAATCATCTAATAAACCCCATGAAACAGTTTGTGATAACAACTGGTTTATGATGGTGGTGGTGACAGTCCCCCTTGGTTTCCCTCAGCCCGCAATGTAGAGGTCCTCAAGCACCTGCAGGACGTGGAGATTGAGGAAGACAGTTCTGCTGTGTTCTCCTGCGAGCTGTCCCATGACGACGAGGACGTGGAGTGGTTCCTCAATGGCACCCTCCTCTACACCAACAACTTCAATGACATCAAGAGCGTTGGCAAGTGCTACACGCTGACCATGAAGCAGGTGAAGCCTGAGGATGCTGGCACGGTGACAATGAAGTCAGACAAGGTGGCAGAGACAGCGCAGCTGAAGGTGATAGGTGGGTCCAGGTCACGCTCCTGAATGAAAATGAGAGATGCAAATGAGCCGTTATTTGCCAAATCTATGGGGCAATCCTGCTTAACAGATAAAAAAACTTTGAGCCATTAAATACGGGCCATGAGGATGGTGAAGGGTCTGGAGGGGAAGCCTTGAGAGGAGCAGCTGAGGTCACTTGGTTTGGTCAGCTGGAGGAGAGAAGTTTGAGGGGAGACCTTGCTGTGGGCTTCAACATCTTCATGTGAGGGGAAGTGGAAGGGCAGGTACTGATGTCTTCACTCTGGTGGCCAGTGATAGGACTTGAGGAAACAGCTGGGCCTGAGTCATGGCAGGTTTAGGTTGGATATCAGGAAAAGGTTCTTCCCCCAGAGGGTGGTGGGCACTGAACAGGCTCCTCAGGGCATGATCATGGTGCCAAGGCTGCCAGAGCTCCAGGGATGTTTGGACAATGCTCTCAGGAACAGCATGGGGTTGTTGGGGTGTCTGTGTAGGGGCAGGTGTTGGACTTGTGGGTCCCTTCCAGCTCAGGATATTCTGTAATTCTATGGGTTTTAATACATCAGTTCTGGAGCTGGATTCAATCAGCCATGAGAAGACAATTTCCTTCATATGTCCAAAAGTTCAGTCACATAACTGAGTTTCTGTGGTTTAACACATTCTTGGGCCCCCTCAGAGAGAGTGCAGGTGACACCCAGCTGAGTGGGGCTTGTGACATGCCTGAGGGTTTAGGTGCCATCAGAGGGACACGGACACGCTCAAGAAGTGAGACCATGTGAACCTCCTGAGGTTCAACAAGGCCAGTGCCAGGTGCTGCACCTGGGTCAGGACAGCCCCTCAAGTCAACACAATCTTGGGATGAAGGAATTTGGGGCAGGATGAAGGATTGAGAGCAGGATGAAGGAATTGGGGGTGCTGGAGGGTGACACTGAATTGGTGTCTGACACTAATTGGTGGTGACACTAATTGGAATTAGGTTCTGAATTGGTATCAGCAATTTTGCCAAGGGTTTATTAATGCCTGTAAATATTTGATAGCAACTGAAAGTGTCCCAAACATCCTGGTTGTTCTCTGTTTTGCCTCTTCGCCTTCAGAGAAACCTGCTGTCTTCATGAAATCCTTGGATGATGTTTTCGGTGAGGAGCGAGGAGTGATCAAACTGGAATGTGAAGCCTCCAAAGAGAAGGTCAAGCCTGTTTGGAAAAAGGATGGTGTGAAGATCACTTCTAGCAAGAAGTATGAGGAGACACAGTCTGGGAAGACCCTGTGCCTCCTTATCCATGACCTTGAAAAGACAGATGCGGGGTTATACACCTGTGACATCGGCACTGATGTTGCCAAATCAAAGGTCAGCGTTCAGGGTAAGTGTTGTAGACAGTGGCCTCTCAAGGGGTGTTAAAAATATGTGTGGGCTTGGTCCCTTGGGCTCTCAGCTGTTCCTGAACAAATCTCACATAATACTGTGATGTCTGAACAATCCCTGTTAATTTTGGTGTAAGTATATCTGGGGTTTCTAAGTGAAGATCAGGTGTCAGGAATGGAGCAAAAATATCTTCTTCCTGAACATCCCTAAAGTGCAGAAATCCTCCCAGAAAAGCAAAAATTTCTCAAAAAAAAAAAAATCACAACTAACAACAAAAAGTCCCCCAAGCAGTCTGTTTCATATTTTGAGCATTGACTCAGAGTCCATTGTAGGAACACAAAAGCAGGACAACAATATCTGTTGAGGAACCCAGTGGTTCAGCCTGTCCTCTAATCCTTGTGTCAGCCTGAAGGACAAAGAATTGTTCATGGCTTCCAAACTCATTATGTTAATGAGAAAAAATTTGAATTTGCCTGGTTTGAACACGAGGAGTAACAAGTCAAAAAATTCACTCATTGCTCTTATCAGTATGGAGAAGAACCTCACCCATTGTCCCAGAGGCTGCTTTTCTGACAGCTTTTCTTATCTCTGACTCACTGAATCTTGACTCTTCCCCACTGAGCTGTTCTTCATTCAGTCCTTCCTGAGCACAGCACACTTCTCTTTTTGTGCAACTTTGAGATGATTCTGGGCCTGAAAAATCCTTCCCATGTCACAGCCATCTGTAAGGAATACAGTGGTGACCTACCAATCCAGCAGATAAACCCCTCTTATGAGTTAAAAACGCCATTACTCTACTCATGCCTATCATAAAAGCATTTTTAACTTGTGTTAATGTAATTTTTGTTCTCCAGAACTGAACATTGGCATCACCAAAAGGCTCAAGAACACTGAAATCCAGGAGGGAGAAGATTGCACATTTGAGTGCATTTTGTCCCATGAAAGCATTGATGACTTCAACTGGATGCTGAATGGGAGAAAAGTGGAAAGTGGGGGGAGATTTAAAGCCTCCAACACGGGTCGGAAATACACACTGAATATCAAAAATGTGATTCCTGATGACACTGGGGAAGTCATCTTCACTGCCCGTGGTCTCACCTCCAAGGCTTCTCTGGTTGTGAAAGGTAACAGGGTCAGAAAAGTCCTGGGTGTATTTTCATAGGGTTTGTCAGCAAACACTTGTTATGGTCTGAGTCAACAGCAACCTTCCCTGTGAGCCTTGAAGAGCTGAGATTTTTCCTTAAAAACAAGTGAAATGCTGAAACTTTGAATAGATATTTGAGAACTGACTGCACTAGGTAGTGTGTACAGATAACTAAAGCCCAGACTGTGCATCAGAGATAATCACCCAAGGCTCCTGGGTGGTCAGTGGAAAGAAGAAATTGGTAATTTTCAGACATAGTTCATAATCTGCAGTTTGTCCTTTTCCATAGAATCAGGAAATCCCAGAATGATTTGGGTTGGAAGGAACCTTCCATCATTTTGTTCCAACTTTGCACAGGTTTCCCAGAGAAGCTCAGCTGCCTCTGGATCCCTGGAAGTGTCCAAGGCCAGGTTGGACAGGGCTTGGAGCACAATGGGATAGTGGAAGGTGCCCCTGCCCATGGCAGGGGGTGGCACTGGATGATCTTTGAGATCCCTTCCAATCCAAACCATTCTGGGATTCTATGATTTGAATTACAAAACCCCCAACCACATAGAGATGGTTTTCATTCAAAGATCCTTTTTTCTTTTTTTTTTTT
>VXAX01003111.1:94915-126551 GCA_013399835.1 Leptocoma aspasia
TTTTTTTTAATCTCTGCAGAGAAACCTACAGAGGTTACAAAACAGCTGGAGGATAAAACATCACCAGCAGGGCAGGACATCAGCCTGAGCTGTGAATTGTCCAAAGCTGATGTGAACATCAGGTGGTACAAGGATGGCAAAGCAATCCGGAAAAGCCAGAAATACGACCTGCAGCTGGAGGGGACACGGGCCACCCTCATCATCCATGACTCCACGCTCAAGGACAGTGGGGAATACACCTGTGAGACAGAGACCTCCAAAACAACAGCCAGGATCATGGTGCAAGGTCAGCTGAAGGGTGCAGAGGAGCTGGCAGGTTCAGAGGTTGGATGTAAATACCTACAGCCATGGGAGATTTCTTCTCCTCCATCTCCCTGGGCAGGATCAATTTTTAATTTAAAAAACATAATTGATTAAAAGCTTTAAAAAATAAGATAAGAAAAAACACCTTGTGGATGCTGAACAATCTTGTGGGCTCTGTAACAAGCCAATCAAAAGTGGCAATTTGAATTATTCTATCTTGAATATGAGTGATGAAAGCTGTCTGCAAGAGGAGACCTCACCAGTATATGGACCATGGCATTAAACTTTCCTGGAGATATTTCACCTGATATGTCCTGTGACAGGAGGGGGACCTGGTGATCTTAGAATCCATCTGATGGGATGAAAGGAAATAGTCTCAGGTTTTAGATTGGATGTAAGAACAAATTTCTTCATGGAAAGGGTGGTCAGGCATTGGAAGAGGATGCCCAGGGAGGTGTTGGAGTCACTACCAGTGGGGGGATTTAAAAGATGTGTAGATGTGGTTATTTGGGATATGATTTAATTAAGTTAATAGTTGGACTTGGTGATCTTAAAGGTCTTTTTCAGCTAAATGAGTCTATGATTATTTATTTGATGATTCTATGAGTTGGAGCAGAAAGGATCCAAGACTGCTCTGGATGCTCAGGATTAGTTTGGGTAACAAATCTGTCTTTCATTAATTTTTTTCTTTTTTTTTCCTTCCAGAAAAGCCTAATTATTTTGTCAAGGAACTCTCAGACCTGAAAGTTGATGAAAGTGGAACTGCAGTTTTTGTGTGCCAGACTGAGAGAGCTGCATCCTCTGTGGTCTGGAGGAAAGGCATGGCTGAACTCAGGGCTGGCAGGAAATATGAGATCACACAGAAAGGACAAATCCTCCAGCTGACCATAAAGAACTTGGAGAAAAGTGACAGTGACACTTACAGCTGTGACATTGGAGACACCCAGTCCAGAGCCAAGCTAACTGTGCAAGGTATGAATGAGAGGAATGTGATTGTACATCCCTTTTCTGCCATGGGAAGCATGCACAGGCAGAGCTGCACCTCACCAGGGCAGCAGATTTCTGGTTCTGTCCCTCTCGTGATGGCAGGAACACCTGGCCAAAAATAGAGGAATGTAGAGCTGGGCATGCAGAGCAGTTTGAAGCAATTACACCTGGAATATTTTGGGTGTGATTTAAACCCCCCAAAGGCTTGTGTGAGGGGAGAGATTGGTGTTCTGTGTGAACATAAAACAGATGTGATTCACTGTGCCTGCTGTTGGATGAGGGAAAATTATCCTGCCTTCAGGCTTTTCTCCATACCCCTTGATTCTTTTTCCCAGGAGTGGTTTCTAAAAGGTGGTGGAAAAATAGAATGGTCCATAGAATCATGGAATGGGTTGGGTTGGATGGGAACTTAAAGCTCATCCAGTGCCACCCCTGCCATGGGCAGGGACACTTTCCACCATCCCAGGGTGCTCCAAGCCCTGTCCAACCTGGCCTTGGACACTTCCAGGGATCCAGGGGCAGCCACAGCTTCTCTGGGAAATCTGTGCCAGGGCCTCCCCACCCTCACAGGGAAGAATTCCTTCCCAGGATCTAATCCTGCCCTCTGGAGAAATGAATCAAGAATCGTCAGATGGAGGTGCAGCAGCAGCGTCCACTTGCTAATTATTGTAGTTTTTAAAGACAATGAGGTAAAGTCAGACTTTTCCTCTGACCACCTGCTACAGCATCCTCGAGAAGCAAAGAAATGTGTTTAATTCCCATCATAACCTCAGGCTCTGAGCTGTCTGAATTCACTCAGGTTTTTAACACCAGCTTCTCTGAGTGGAAAAAACCACTTCTTTGTCATGAACATCAAAATAAAACATCCCTGTGCTGGTTTTATAAGTGAGAGGAGCATCAGAGATATTTTTGTATACAGTGATAACCTTATTTTATATATATTTATAGTGAGGTTTATTTTTGCTTGTGTGTTCATATTTATACATTTATTTTTAGTTAGGGATGTATCTGTCTATACAGGGAGGTTTTCAGGCCAGAAGTTTTGGGGTTTTTTTACCAAATCCATTTTCTCCATTTCCCACCGTGTTTATGGTTGGACTCAAAGAAGGTGTGGGATCAATGGTCCTATCCCATAGAAAGGAAGCTATTTTTGCTGTAGAAAATCAGGCAGGTTGTCAAGGGAGAGACCATCTCTTGGTGACATTTAGAGCCCAATAATGCTGTCAGAGACCCATCCTTCCAACCTTTCCAGGGATTTCATTAGGAGAAAATTTACATCCCTGGATTTGCATTGTACTGGCTACTTGTTCTTGCTTTGTGTTTTCTGGTGCTTTAAAGTTGTCTTCACCCTATTTTGGTGTGTATATATTGTGTATATTTGGTCCTGTATATATTATCTTCCTGTGAGTGGGTTTTGTGGTCAATATCTGGGGAATTCTGTTTCAATCTTCTCTGTCATGAACATGTTTCTTGCTTGAAGTGCTCACGTGGAAAATCTTGGGAGTTTTCCACGTCGATTTTCACGCCAGAAACTGAAGATTCCAGTAATTGATGTATTTATGTTCCTTTCAGGCCAGAAAGTGCTAATCACGGAAGACCTGGAGGATGTCACTGTGTTAGAAGGAGAATCTGCCATGTTCAAGTGCAGAATCTCTCCCGTAGACTATAGCAGAGTGCAGTGGTTTTTGGATAAAACCCCACTCCATACCAATGAACTTAATGAGATCCAGTCCCAGCCTGGTGGATATCACCTGCTAATGCTGAAAAAGCTCTCACTGAAGGACTCGGGGGTCATTACATTTGAAGCTGGTGATAAGAAAACATCTGCCAGTTTGGTTGTTAAAGGTAAATCCATCATCACAACTGCAGGAGAGGAAACGATGAGTAGAAATAATTGGGGTTCATGTGGGTAGGTGGAAAAAAAAAGAACAAAAATGATACAAATTTAGCACCATCATTGTCTATCTGTACATGTTCAAGAATAACATTAATTATATAATTGAATTATGGCTGGAGAATGAGCTCTTTATAATCCTGGACAACTCTTGGAGTGTGTATTGGATTTAGATGGGAATGTTATAATGCTGTGATGGTACAGTGGATGCCTTGTTCAGTTTTCATCAAGCTGATAAGGTGATGATTCATGAGGAGAAATCAATTAATTAAATTTTTAAAAAAGGGCAACCAGTAAGGTTTAAATTCAGTTTTCATTGCTGGAAAGGCAACATTGCATGTGTTCTCTGCTGTTCATTGTTGTCAATGGATTGTTTTCTCTGGAAAATTAAAACTGAGGTAAAACTGCAGGGTTTGGTAGCAAAGACATAAAATGAATGGCAGACAGCCCAAGAATGTGGGATTAGAGAGATGTTTCCTTACTTGAAATATAAATACTTCTCGTGGCCCAGAGATATTAAACACACAGTTTTAACATCTCTATGTTTATGACACAGTCTCCACTGTCAGATCATAATCTCATTTTTTTTCCAGAATAACCACATTTATTTCGAAGAACTCTTCTTTTTACAAAAGTTGAAAATTTGCCCAAATTTTGCTAAGTTGAAGAAACTCAAGTGGATTTCTTTTTCTTGAGGGAAAATGAAAGGTTTTATTTGCAAACAGCTAATTATCTATGTTCTTCAGCAGGAATATTTTCTTCTCAGTTTCTCCCAGATATTGTTTGATAGTTAAACAACACTTTACAACATGACTGCTGCCTTCCTGAGGGCTTTATAGTCACAAACACCAAATTATTTGTTACGAACCCTGACCTGTAGCTTTCATACAAGCAATCCTGGATCCAAATCTCACAGATTACTTGTGATCTGAGATTCCACACCTCTTCTGAACCATGTCAGATGGTTTTTTTGTATGAATCTGGAGAAGCTCAGTGTCTTCACAAAGGAGAGCTGGTTGACACTGAAGTCACTGAGGGAGAGGATGTGAGCCTTCAGTGTGAAACCTTAGGTCAGACAGCCCTGAGAAGTGGTGCAAAGATGGGAAGAGCCTTGGGAATTCTTCCAAATATAACATCAGGCAGTCATGGTTTGAAGCCAAGCTTGTCATTCACAGGGCAGAAGAAAGAGACAGTGACAGATGTCAGTGTGAGGCTGGAGCAGCCAAAAGTGGTGCAGTTATTACTGTCAAGGGTAAGAACTTCTGGGGTGATGGTTTGGGTCCTAACACCCAACCATTGAAATTATTTAATAATTTAATTGAAATAATTTAGTCATTTAAGTGAAATGATAAAAACATGAAACTACCCTGAAAAGGAACCTGGTGGTGTGCACTGAGGTGTTCTCATCAAGTCATCTGGCACAGTAGCCAGAGAGGTGACAGAGTGTGAAACAGGAGAATCCTTCATTTGACCTGGCTCTAGCTCTGAGAAGCTTTAGTGCCTCTGAGGATCATGGAACTCTAGAATTATTTGGGTTGGCAGGCACGTGAAAGATCATCTCATTCCAAACCCCAAAAAGAGAGTGATGCCTTGTGCAGGCTGCCCTAGAACAGAGGTGGACAGAGTTACAGAATAAAGCAGGGATTTATTAAAAGGATTTCCTCCATGGATCCACCTTGGGCAGCACAAGAGCCCAGCCAGGGCTGCACCCAAGATGAACCAAAATGGTCCCAAAATGGACACCGGGCACGGGCTCTGGCACTTTTATCAGTTCTGCTCCATTTGCAGATTGGAGTTCATTGTCCAATTCCAGCTTTAGCCCATCAAGTCCCATCCTTCTTGTTTTTCTCTCTTCAGCCCACGTTGTTTGTGCTCTTGGGCCTGAGATTTGGATCATTTGTCCTTGGTCCCCAGCTAGAGAAGGAATTGTTTTGTCTGCCTGCTCTGTGCAGAGAGCTCACCATCCCCTAATATGAAGCCCAGACCCACACACTAAAGCAGCACAGAATCTGAAAAATATAAAAGCTGAAACCTACTGCTCTTGAGGTATCAAGAGCAGTAGAAGAACACCCCAGGCTAAGAGGTAATCCACAGAAAGGATGGATCACCTCCTGGAGATGTCTCCAGTTACGACTCTCTCCAAGGAGGGAACTCACAGCCCCACATTTGTCTGTGCAGTTGCTTTAGGCAGCCAGATTTATTCAGAGCAATGCACCCAAAGACCATCACTGGGCAGGAGGAGCTCTCCTGCTTGATAGGACATGGGGAGATGGTTTAAAGTAAAAGAGGGTTAATTTAATTAGATGTAAGGAAGATGGTTTTTTACAATGAAGGTGGTAAAACACTACAGGAGGTTGCCCAGAGAGGTGGTGGATGCTCCATCCCTGGAAACATTCAAAGTCAGGCTGGATGGGGTTCTGAGCTGCCTGGTCTGGTTGGAGATGTCTGGGGTCATGGCAGGGGGGTTGGACTAGATGAGCTTTAAAGGGCCCTTCCAGCCCAAAATGTTCTCTGATCTAAAGGGCTGGTGTCTGAACTGAGGCAAAAGTTCTCTTCTTAGATGAGTCTTTTAACTCTGAGTTGGGTATGGGTTGGATCTCATCCAGGTTCAGAACCAGGCTCACCAAATATCACCTTATAATTGCTCCTGCCTGTCCTGAGTCACTGTCCCAGCCCCAGGCTTAGGAGGAGCTCTGTCTCTGTGACTTAAATCTCTCTGTGAGTTAAATCACTCTCCTGGGCAGGTTTGAGCAGGTACAGAGAGGATTTTACAGGCACAGACTATGTTTATCCAGACCAGAGGATGTCCTGTGTGCAGCTGGTGTTACACACTTGGGATGGACTGATCAAAAGCTGCATCTGGATTAGGGAAGTCAGCATGAACAAAAAAAGCATTTGGGTTGCTGGAATGGTCAACCTGAACCCCAGAGCACCGAGTGGGAGGACAAGCTGCTCACAGGATTTTTCTAGAGCACAAAGAACCAAACTGATGCTGTACAACAAAGAGAAGACCTTGATGATGCAATGAAGAAGAGCTGGTTGTTAATGATCCCGATTTTCTGTCTTTCTGTAGCACAAGGATATTTTCCCAATATCCATTGCACACAAAACAAAGATCTGTGTTGACTCCAGCAGGACATGGATGAGCGATTTTCTGTTAGAAAAGAGCCACGCTTGTAATGTTCCCACAACAGCCCCATTTTTCCCCTCACAGAGAAGGGTGTGGATGGATATAGGATTTAAACACACAGATTCAGGTCAAGGAGTCAAGTCGTAAGGATGTCTACACAAAATTGCACTGTTGGAAAACTTTCCTTTACCTATCAGAGTCACATCAGAACAGCAGAATGCAAAAACAGAAAACAGAAATTCAGCAGTCATGTGACACTGAGTGTCCCAAACTAGAGGTAAAAGGGGAACAGGATAATAGGGTGTAGATTTCCAACAGCCACAGGTTTAGTGCATCACAGGTCAGTAGCTGACTTGCATATTCCTAAAACAGCATAATTCAAGAAGAATTTATCTTTTCCTTGTCTGAACATTTCAGCTGAGGTTATTTTTCCCCCAAAAGTGCCTTCCCTGCACTAGCTCACCTCAGAGGCTTGAACCCCAGACTGTGACAGTGCCTGCAGGGGAATCTCCACAGGGACCTGCCACGTTCAGCTGTGCTTCCCTCTCTGTGTTTGCTCTGTGCTGGTTTTAAGTCTGTGCTCATGCTGGATTAAAAAATACACTGTAGGGGTTTCTTATGATGAGAAATCAATACTGCTGGTCACGACAGAAAGTGCTTTGCCATTTCTCTGTGTCCTCTGTGTTGTGTGTGAGTTGACCTCAGTGAAGTTTCATGTTTTTTGTGCTGGAGGTTCAGCTCTGAGCAGCCATCAGCAGCAGAGTTTGTCATTAACTGAGTGCAGCATCTGCCACCGATATTAATAATGAAAGCAGTAAGAGCAGCAGCATCTTCAGCAGTGCAGATAGTGGTTAAAAAGAAAATAAGGATCTGGCCCCAGGTTTTTTTTTTTTTTTTCTGCTTTAAAGTGCTAGCAGCCAGATGTGAGATGTCAGGATCTGTTTACCCTTTGCTAGTGCTTTTTCATTCCTGCGGTTTTCCGTCTCAAAAACAACATCTGATACTAAAAGAGAAAAGTAATTTCCAACCTCACGTGTTTCTTTTAACATTTGTGTTATTCCTTTTTTCAGAAAAACCAGTTATTTTCAAGCAAGAGCTCCAAAATGAAGAAGCCAAAGAAGGAAAGCAGGTCAGGCTGACCTGTGAGCTCAGCAAACCTGGGACCCCAGTGAAGTGGATGAAGGGAGACACTGTTCTCTGTGCCAGTGAGAAGTATGAATTTAAGCAGCATGGGACTGTGGCAGAGCTCATAATTCGAGATGTGAAATCTGTAGATGCTGGGGACTACACCTGCAGTGCTGGGGAACTGAAAACCACTGCTCGGGTCAAAGTGAATGGTGGGTACCATTTACCACACTTAATCAAGTGCTTAATAGATCTGTTAAACAAAAATCACATAGCACTTCATTAGATCTATTAAACAAAAATCACATAGCACTTCATTAGATCTATTAAACAAAAATCACGTAATGCTTCTTTTTTTTTTTTTTTTTTGTGGTGGTACCATCTTTAGTAAGTAAAATTTAAAGGTGATATTGCACCCTTGTAGGCACCTGCATGTATTTCATTCATGGGATCTTATATTCTGTGTCTGAGGTTTTCAATCTGTAACTATCCATTGGGAGTGAAAAAATTAAGTGCAGAGGATTAATTTTCTCTGTGCTATAGTTCCTGCCCTATCAGCTGCTTTACATGGCTGTGATTTAAACTGGAGCTGGAGACCAGTAGCACTGGAGTATAAGGATGTGAAAACATAAATCCAGTCCCTGGAAAATTGAAGGTGATCAAGTAATTAATAGACTCCAGACTCCCCAAAACATCCTTTCAAAGACTCTTAGATGCCATCTCCACTTTCCACTGCCCTTAAACAAATACATTGCCTTTAGTAGGATGTGCTGGAGCAGAAAGAAGGAGAAATATAGGATATGAATGTTATTTCAGAGCCCTGCAGGAGCAGGGAATTCATTAGGTGATGGTGCCCAGAGGAATCTGAAAAGGTTGTTTTTAAAAATAAAAGAAACTTGCCCCACATTTCTAGGAATCCACAGTGAGGTGGTAACTCAGAGGGAGGGATTTATTCCTGCTCCCAGGCAGAATCTCCTTGTGCCACACAGCTGATGGAGGGCCTAGGGCTGCTCTGCTCATTTGGAAAAGGCCTGGATTTAAGAGATGACAGCTCTCATGGGATACTTGATGTAGAGCAGATCAGGGGAGCCTGTCCTAACCCGTGGATCTGTGTTCCAGCTGTGCCTGTCCTTTTCAAACAAGCCCTGGAGAACACGGATATGGAAGAAGGGAAATCCGTCTCCTTGCGCTGTGAACTCACAAAAGCTGATGCCACCGTGGTGTGGAAGAAGGGAGAAGCCACGCTCCAGGCAAGTGCCAAATATGAAATGAAGCAGAAGGGGACAGTGGCAGAGCTGGTGATTCATAATGCAGAGCCAGAAGATGCGGGAAGATACACCTGTGACACTGGAGACCAGCAGACCACAGCCCAAGTCAAAATCCATGGTAGGAACGAGACACCTGCTTGTGACCATTTGTTGTTTTTCTTGCCATGGTCCTGCTACCCCTGGGCACTTTTAGAGAGTGTTCAGGAGAACAAGGATCAGCACAAACACAAGGCAGCTCTGGCTGGGTCCATTTTGTTCTTTGTTTTTTGGGATGATAACTTCATGCTAAAATATATCAATCAAAGGTACCTGATAAAGTAATACCTTTTCTTCCCTATGAAATGTCTCTTATGCTTTGGATAGAGGTGACTGTCCAAGCTCTAAGCCAAGAGGTAAGAAGAGTCTCAGCTACACCTTTTATTAAAGAATATTCCATTCATCTCTCCATTTTCTCAACAAGTTTTTACATGTCTGTGACCAACAACTTCGGGCACAAGAAGGGTAATTATTTTGGTGTTCTAATTATTGGGAAATAATTGTTCTTTTTCATTTGGTCCAAAACTCTTGTTGCTACTGTAAATATCAGCAGACTCTTGGAGATGCAGGTAGGTCAGAACTTCTTTGCTTTGTGTGCCAAGAGAATTTGAATTTGTTTTGGCTTTAAGTCCTGTGTTAGGTCACCAGGTGGTGACGATGCGCCTGAAGTAAACTGAGAATGCTTCACTCCTCAGCTGTGCCCGTGCTCTTCAAAGAAGAGCTGAAGCCTGTGGAAGCTGTGGAAGGTGGGACAGCCACCCTGTGGTGCCAGCTGGGCACAGAGGCCCCCGTGGAGTGGAGGAAGGGGCAAACTCTTCTCCGGGAGAGTAGCAAGTACAAGATGAGGCAGGAGGGGACCGTAGCTGAGCTGCTGATCCACGACCTGGAGCCAAAGGATGCTGGAGACTATTCATGTCTAGTGGGGAACCAAAAAACCACAGCAGCTTTGTCAGTGAATGGTAAAAAGGCAGAAATAAGCTGTGAAACTCTGGAATGTTTTTGTCCACCTCTTTCCTCCTCCTCTCACAACAACTTCCCTCACAACAACTTCCTTCATGTCCTGCTTCCACTGCTTTCTTCCATCCACTTGCTCGTGTCACTCCTGTCCCAGTCACCATTTCATTATACCTCATGTTGAATGTGTGTGTTGTCTTCTCACCTTCCCTCGAGTGAAGGATGCTGTCCTGCATGTGTGTTTTCCTGAATTAGCATGGAAGCATAAGATTCCTTAGGATTTTCTGTTTCAGAGGGTTCATCATGTGTAATGATGAGAATGAGTTTGTCTCTCTTTATGCATGATCTCAGCCAAGATCATGGTTTTGCTGATTGCCACAGAACAATTCAATAGAGAAATTGTTTTGCCACTAATGAAAAAAGACAGGATGTACTTACGAAGCCTTGTGAAGGCTGACCTAGAACAGAGGCTGGACAGAGTTAAAGAATAAAGTAGGGATTTATTAAAAGGATTTCCTCCATGGATCCACCTTGGGCAGCACAAGAGCCCAGCCAGGGCTGCACCCAAGATGAACCAAAATGGTCCCAAAATGGACACCGGGCACGGGCTCTGGCACTTTTATCAGTTCTGCTCCATTTGCACATTGCAGTTCATTGTCCAGTTCCAGCTTTAGCCCATCAAGTCCCATCCTTCTTGTTTTTCTCTCTTCAGCCCACGTTGTTTGTGCTCTTGGGCCTGAGATTTGGATCATTTGTCCTTGGTCCCCAGCTAGAGAAGGAATTGTTTTGTCTCCCTACTCTGTGCAGAGAGCTCACCATCCCCTAATATGAAGCCCAGACCCACACACTAAAGCAGCACAGAATCTGAAAAATATAAAAGCTAAAACCTGAGGCATCACTTAAGGACGAGGGTGTTGGAGTTAGGCTTAGGCAGACGCGATAAATCACGATTCAACCTCTCAGCGGGCTTTAGGGTGGCAATCCCTTTTCCTTGTGCATCCCTCAGCCCTGCCAGTCCGTTTCAAGCAAGAGCTGAGGAACGAGGAGGCCACGGAGAGCGGGACAGCGACGCTGCAGTGCGAGCTGAGCCGGCCCAGCGGCTCCGTCCAGTGGAGGAAGGACGGGAAGGTGCTGATCCCAAACGGGAAATACAAAACCCGGCGGGAAGGGCGCTTTGTCGAGCTGGTTATCCACGACCTAGACCTGACGGATGCTGGGAGCTACACCTGCGTGTGTGGAGAGCAGGAGAGCACAGCTGCTTTGAGAGTCAATGGTAACCCTTCTAGCCACATTTCCTCTAGCAGTTCTGGCAGCATTTTCTGGTCAACCAGAGCTTGGTCAGTGTGATTTCCTAGGGGTTTCATGTTCTTGGATCTGTAGTGCCAGACAGTCACCCTATTAGAGAATATTCCCTTGTGCTTTTTTTTGCCATGAGACAGCACCTGTATGTTGTATATTGTGTAGTTTATTTCTGTCTCCTCTAGGAGGTTTTACCCCGTTTTTCAATTGTACCCACCTAGAAACAGAGCATTTTTTGGTTGAGTGTACACACTGCAGCCCAGTAACTCCAGTTGATTTAATTCTGGTGCTGATTCCTTCTCTGTTGGTATTGCATCCTTCAGCCTTGCCTATCCTCTTCCAAGAAGAATTGATGAACAAGGAAGCTACAGAGGGGGAGGCAGTCACTTTGCACTGCAAACTGAGCAAATCAGCCCCAGTTGAGTGGAAAAAGGGGAATATGGTGCTCAAGCCAAGTGAAAAGTACAAAATAGAGCAGGAAGGTCCATTTGTGGAGCTGACAATCCAGGATTTGGATTTGGCAGACGCTGGGGATTACAGCTGTGTGTGTGGAGACCAACAGACTACGGCTGCTCTGGCAGTAAATGGTAAAAAAGAAATTCTCAGCGCATGTTCCAAGTCAACCTGTGTAATTCCAAGACCTCTTCCTCTCTTACTACTGCTTCCTCTGATCCCTGTGTACTTCCAATCCTCCTTTCTGCTGATTAATTTTCCTATCCTTTCTTCCTTTTCTCTTTTTCTCCTTTCACCTGCTATCTTCTTGATGTGCTTCCAAGGCGCTTCAGTCAAAAGACAAGTGGAAAACAGTTCCCAACCCAACACAACCTCCCTAGTCCAGAATAGCTTCTTGTTTAGAAGTTTTTCATTGAGAACTGACCTAAAAGTGGGAATGATACTGATTTTTCATGACTTAGACCGTGGTACTTGTTGCTCCTAAGAGGAACAAGTTTTCATCAATGTATGATGCTACACAAGGACAATCTTAATAAAAAATAGGCTTTTAATGCTCCTGCTATTCCCAGCTCCTTTTTACCAATTTTGGCTTAATACTTCTCAAGCAAATATTTTATTTCTGCAAAAAACTGACAGCATGTTTGCAACTGCTCTGCTTTAAGGGACTCTTTATGAAAATTCAGACAGTGCCATGAATCAGGCCCTACTGTAGAACTCCTGCTTTTCTCAAGGGATGCAAAATGCTCTGGGTCTCACATTGAAATACAGCCTCTAATTTTATGTCTTTGATTTCATGGTGTATAAAGTAAAGGGTAGTTGGCTTTTCAACTAATTTGCAGATAGACTTGAATTTGAAGAAAGTTTTAAAGCGTGAGAACAGAAAAAAAAAAAATTAGACTGAATTATCTTTTGAAGGGTTAGAGGTTGGAGAAAAATTGTGAAGGAACTAAATCCTGCAGGAGACCAAGAAGGTCTGGTGGCTCCAGGGAGATAAGAGAGGGATTAAGTCATGGATTCAGGCTTTCCCAGGGTTGATGCCATGTCCGTGTTTGCTCTGCAGTCCTGCCTGCTCTTTTCACCAAGGGACTCATGGACAAAGAAGCCACCGAGGGTAAAAGTGTCTCCCTGCACTGTGAGCTGAACAAGGCTGCTGCTAACGTGGACTGGAAGAAAGGCTTCAAGACCCTCAAGCCGAGTGACAAATACAAAATGAAGCGGGAAGGTGTCGTGGCCGAGCTTATAATCCAAAATCTAGAGACGGCGGATGCTGGGAATTATTCCTGTGTGTGTGGAGACCAGCAGACCATGGCAGTTTTAACCGTTCATGGTAAAACAAACAAAACAAGGCACATCCTGAAAGTAACTACCCTGATTTCTCTGTTCCTTTGGGCAGACCCCTGGTTACCCTCCCATCTCCTTCTTCAGCCAGACCTTTATCCACAGCTCACCAATGCCAGTGAAATGCATCCATTGGCATCCATGCAGCTGGAATTTGTGGCATGAGAGGGATAGTGGTGTCCAAGCTCAGAGTAAGAGCAACCAGGGTTGCTGCCACTCTTTTAATTAGGGGCCTTCATTTTGCTTTTCCCTTGAAAGGTCTTTTATTTGTCTCCCCATTATGCTCAAGACAAAAATGGGTTACTTCAAAGGGATTATGTCTTAGGGATTTTAAGGTTTCGTAAAATTCCAAAAGGTTAGGTTATTCCGTGGAATCTTATGCCCATACTCCATTCCTGAGACAACAAAGTGCTTTTATACTTACAGCCCACTAGTCATGGAATTCAGTTGGTGTTCTGTGTAAAACAAGCCCAGAACTTCTAAAGGACAACCATTCTCAGGGAGAACTTTGATTTTTACTGAACCTGACATCTTTGAAAGGGTATGTCAGTTCAGGTGAAAATGCTTGTTTTCCCACCATGTATTGAAATGAACAATTTCATTTCAAACTGACATTTAAAATGAAACTCCAGTGTTTCATTTTTTTTAAATGTAAAATGTCTCGTTGTTTGCTTAAGTATGTGGAAACACAGCAAACATCCTCCCGTTGTGGTTTAAAATGTCATAAAAGAAAACCATTTTCTTTCCAGAAATTTCAAATTGGTGTTTGTTCTTTTTGATTGAAATTTCACAGGGGGAAAAAATGGTGTTTCAACCTCTATTTGTATTGATTTGTGACTCGAAGTACATGTAAAATACCTCTATGGATTACTGCAAGCATTAAATCCTCTCCTGGTGATGACATTTCTTTCCCAACACTGATTCAGGGACAGCCATGAAAATCTCTATCCTTGTGTTGATAAATCAATTCAAGATAAGAGGGAAAAGGAAACTTAAACATAATTTTACCTCTTTGGAGTGCTACATCTCACTGCTGCTATTGCTGTCCTTCAGCTTTGCCTGCATTTTTCAAGGAAGGGCTGAAGAACAGGGAAGCCACAGACGGTGCCACAGCCACTCTGCACTGCGAGCTGAGCAAGGTCGGCGTCCCGGTGGAGTGGAGAAAAGGGGACAAGGCACTCAAACCAAGTGACAAGTACAGGATGAGACAGGAAGGTACAGCTGCAGAGCTGCTGATCCGAGATCTGGAGGTGGAAGATACAGGAGAATACACCTGTGTGTGTGGAGATCAGAAGACCTCGGCTGTCTTGACAGTCCACGGTAAAAAAGCCGTTCTCCACTGGGATAGCAGTACCTCAAGGACATCCCTTTTCTCTCCCTCTCCTCCCCACTTGCTTTGGTGTTTTGATTCTGCAGCATTTTCTTGGCTTGCTGGTGCTGTTTCGTCCCATCTCCCACTGTCTGTCAGTTTGATGGCTTTGTATCAGAGTAAAGAAAAGTTGTGAGAATTTCTCATCTCAGAGAGCAAGAGTGAGCTGACCTCCAGCAGAAGGTTGTTCTCAGGGGGTTTCTCATTGTGCCTCCCTGACATCAGTGGATTTTCATGCTTAACCTGAAGGAAAGTTCTTTAAATTTGATGAGTTCAGTCAGTGAGAGGTTTTTCCAGGAATGTGTGATCACCCTCCTCTTCTGCAGGATTGTGGTATATTCTGCTGAGAAAATGGTACCTAAATAAACCCCTCAGCATTGTTCTGCAGGTCCTGACTTGGGGAATAATGGGGGAAATTCTGTTCCTGGCTCTGCCATGGTGAATGGTGATGAGCTCTGGTTGCCCCTCCAGAAGGAGCAGTTCATGTGCAGCTCCCATAGATGGAAGAACAGCTTTTATTTAAGACATCTCTTATGGACAAAAAGCTGCCTAGGATAAGGGGAAATTGAGGAGGCAAAACTATTCTCTCAGATTTTTTGCACAATTTTTCTTCATCTTCTTTCTCCCAGCTGGAGGAATTTCTGTTCCTCCCCTCTTCTGACCTATCATTTTCATCCCTATGCAGGTCACTTCCATTTTATTTTAGTGCCACATCATAAGACAGCTTGTGGAATGCTGCTAAAAAACTCTGTAATCCTGATATTAGTGTCATTATGTCCTTGGAAATTTTGAGTTAAAGGTGCACCTGAAGCTATATTACTGTTTTTTTTCCTGAACCAGAAATATAAATTATGATGTTAGGAAAGGCAGGGATCTCCAGCAGTGCTGTCACCCTGGCTGATGACTTTTAATCAAAATTCAGGTCATCAATGTTCAAGATAGATTATTTCAGAGTGAAATAGGTAGAGTGGAGTATTGGAATCAGCTGTGATTTGGTGAATATGAGCAAGTTAATGTTAGAAGCAGGTCATGGTAGAAATTATCCCGGTGGGATCCTGCAGTAATTTTCTGTTAGAGGCAGCTTTCCACACTGATTTGATTTCCTGTAACAGGGAAGGATTGGCCACAGGCCCCAGCCCTGAGTTCCCCAAGGTCTGGTGAATGGTTCTGATGACCTCTCTGTTTGTGTTGCACCCCATAGCTCTGCCTGCACTGTTCAAAAGGGATCTTGTCAATGTGGAAGGCACAGAGAACAGGACGGCTGTTCTGCACTGTGAGCTGAGCAAACCCGCCCCGGTGCAGTGGAGGAGGGGGCAGGAGGTGCTCAGACCTAGTGAAAAATACAAAATGAGGCTGAAGGACACCACTGCTGAGCTGACAATCCACAGCCTGGAGGAAGGAGATGCAGGAGATTACACCTGTGTGTGTGGAGACAAGACAACCACAGCTTCCCTGACAGTGCATGGTAAAATATCTGGGTTAAGAGGAATTTTCTGCATTGTCATCTGTGATCTCCTCCTGTGGGATCACAATCTGCTCTTGGTCCTTTCTGTTATTTTAAAATGTTATGGCAGCTGTTCCAACCACTGAGAATATCTTCCACTGAAAGCCCTTCCTTTGGGACTGATAAACAGCATCACAGAGTCTTTTCAGTCCCTGCTCTTTCCTGTTGATGGAATTTGGAAGTGGAAAATGAAAAGCTTGATGAAGTCAGAAATAGCACTCTGGAGTATTTTCAATTTCTCTAGGGCATATAACTGATATTTCACTTGGTTTTCTTGGATGAAATTGAAAAGTGGTGAAATTTTAATTTTAAACAATGTGGTGTTCATTTCAATTCTTAATCTGGTCTTGAGAAAGAGCTGTGCATAGTTCCTTGAAATCTTGGGATCCACTTTCTGTTGTTATATCTTAAAATACCTTTAAAACATACCTCCCAGTACTGATAGTTTAGTTTTATAGATTTCCAAATCTGAGTGAGAGTTGGGGGATTGAGGCTGATATGGTTCTCCATGTCATGCCATGTCTCATATCATTAAAAACACCCTCTGATTTATAAACAAGGTGTTTTCCAGCTGTCCAAACTCACTCTTCTATGGTTCTCAGAGTTGTTATAATCAGCACTGATTTCCAAGTCATTGTGAGATGCTGAATGTGGTGTCTTGCAAAGCACAAGTCAGGGATGCCCCTGAAATCATCCTTTGCTCTCAGGTTCTGTATATTCCAAAACATTTAGAAATTGAAACGTTCTAATTCAGTGGAGCAATCAAGTCATGGTATTTGCTCAATTTTTAAAGTGGTCTCTTTCACCTGTGACCTTCAGCCCTCCCTCCTCACTTTAAGAAAGAGCTGAAGAACATGGAAGGCACAGAAAGTGGCACGGCCACTTTCTGCTGTGAGCTGAGCAAAGCTGGAGCTGCCGTGGCGTGGAGGAAAGGAGACAAAACCCTGGGGACAAGTGACAAGTTCACCATGAGGTGCCAGGGCACGGTGGCTGAGCTGGTGATCCATGATTTAGTCCTGGCAGATGCTGGAGATTACACGTGCTCTTGTGGAGAGCAGGAAACCACGGCCGCGCTCAAAGTGAATGGTAAAAATTAAAAATAAAAGGATATACATAATAAATTAAAGGGATTATTTTCAAATAGCTTTTTTTTTTTTTTTTTTTTAAATAATGTAGGAGTGTCAGCTTTGGAAGTGCAGCCCTGTTTCTGATGAGTTTAGCAATATCTGGTTGGACATGGGAATTTTGGTCAGTGTCAGGTGCAGGTTGGAGGTTCATGGCAAAAATTGCAGATATTCATCCTGGTATTAACTAATGTTTTTGATCCTTAGGTTCAGTGGTAGGTGCTGAGAAACAGAAAATCACATTATTGTGATGTTGGTTGTAAAGATGTTACAATCATAAAGCTGAGAAGGTTTTTTGATATTTTTGAGATAGCTATCAGTGTTTCAATATAATTTGATGGTCAAGCACTGCTAGAGCACTGAATGAGGTGAAACTAAAGAATAGTTTGGGTAGGAAAGGACCTTTTAAAGGTCCTTTATGGAAAAGTGAAACTGATGTCTCAGATACAGGTTCATTTATGAGCTTTTTCAGTAACAATTTGCATTTCCATAGAATTTAGATGCTTTGGTTAGGCTTTATTTTCCATTCTAGCAGTCAATATCCAAGGTAGGTCTCAGTCATGCAGGTCTGAAGTTGAGACTGATGTGGTTCTTCACTTCATACCATGGACTTCACCATAAAAAAACCTCTCTGACTTAGGAGTGAGGTGTTTTCCAGCTTTCCAAAGCCACTCATGGTTCTCAGAGTGGCCAGCAATCCTGATGGATTTGATTAGGAAAGGCTTTGCTTATCACTTGTGGCTGTCAGACCACATGGAATGGTTACTTGAGCTGCTGCCAGGGTCCCACATTCTGCTCCTTTTGAACCCCCCAGCCCTGCCTGTGCACTTCCAGAAGGAGATGAGGGATGAAGAAGCCACTGAAGGTGCAACAGCCACTCTCCAGTGTGAGCTGTCCAGGGCTGCCTCCGTGGAGTGGAGAAAGAAACACAAAGTGCTCAAACCGAGTGAAAAATACACCATGAGGCAGGAGGGCACCAGAGCCCAGCTGCTGATCCATGCCCTGGAGCTCAGGGATGCTGGGGAGTACAGCTGTGTGTGTGGAGAGGAGAAGACAACAGCAGCACTGGCAGTGCACGGTAAAGAGCACAGAAATGGGACATTTTTGGGTGGTGTTTGTCCCTCCTCCTCTGCAAGCCTCAGTACTCACCCTCTGCAAGCTCTTTATCTAGTCTTGCCATCATTAATTCTGTTTGTAACAGACTTTCTTCTTTTTTATTGGTTTTTTTTTTGTCTAATTCTAACCATGATTGTAGTTCCATTGATGTTACTAATTTTTCCCGTTTATTCTCCTTGCTCTTGTTGGTGCAGGGTTCTATTTCTTTGTACCACACCAAAGGCTGAAGGATGTCACAGATTTGCATTTTTTATTCTGTTTTACTCATTTTTGACTAGAAGCTAGATAAATAGAGCAGCAGGAACATTCATAGCTTTTTAAAAGAACAATTTTATTTCAAGTTGCATCAGGATTTGACAAGTAATTTTAAATAATAAAAAGAAAACTTGGTTCAGTGTAATTTTCTTTGTAACTCTGACCAAGAATAATGTTGTCTTTTACTCAGGTACTGCAGAATACTCAGCATTAGAGTAGGAGAATATTTCACAGTCCTCAGCCAAATTAATCTGCCAACTTCCCATGGAAGAGAGGGAAACTTTATTTTCACTATTAACAAGGGACAGTCAGAAGTAGTTTCAGCCTCTTTCTCACCTGGAAATCCAATAAGTCTGAATTCAGGGAGTTGATTTCTTTGCTTTTTTGCCCATCTTTGTACTTGCCAATAAAACAAGGATTGCTTCAGTCTTGACCTTTCAATTTAACCATGAAAAATAGAATTGGAATGGAATGGAAAGTCCATGAAATGGACTTGTACAGATCAGTCCATCCTTGAGCCCCAAGTCGCCATCATTCCTGCCAGAAAGTTCATTATTTCAACAGAAGTCTTTACTGAACTGGCTTAAGTAATTTCTTCTTATAGAAACAGAAAAATATTTGTATAAAATTTAAACTAAGAAGTAATGTGACACTCCAAGTTACATATCTCAATTTTGAGGACTTATTTTCATCAGGCTTGAACTTTTTGACTTGAATTTGCTCCATAAACTGTTGTAACCCCAAATCCCTCACTGCAGATCTGCTTCTTCTGGTATTTGTGTTGTTGACTGTTCCTAAATATTTTCCATCTGCCCTTGCTGAATTGCAGCCTATTTTATCACCACTACTGCATACAAATCTTTAATATCTTAATCCAGTTTAAAGAAGTGTTTTCACCCTTTCTCCATTCCCACCTTGAGATCATCCTCAAAATTAATGAAACTTGGCATTTCATTGTCCAAGTCACTACAGAAAATGCTGAATAATCCTGAACTCTGCTCAATTAATTCCTTCATTGTGAGTGTAAACTCCAGTTCAATATCCTGTAACTGTGGTTTTCAGATTAATAGCACTTCTCTTTTGTAATTCCACATATATCAGAGTTAAAACTTTACTAAAATAATAATGTAGAACATATAATATGTCTTTCTGTCAAGGAAGCTTAATCTATACCAAGAAAAAATTACCTTACTCCACTCTTTCATGAGGAGAAAAGCTCTTGGCAAATCTGAGTTTTTCAAAGAATTAAGTTGAATGGCCGTAATTCCTCAGATCCTCTCTCTGCTCTCTCTCTTTTTCTATGACAAGCATTATGAATGGGATTCAGCTTCAAGTCTGAAGAGTATTCCCAAATTCCCATTTTTGTCAATGGAGATCTATCAAACTCAGACCACAGGAATCAGGGAAACCTCCAGCTCATTTTAAAGCAGACATTTACATTTGGAGCTCTATCAGCTCCACTGACTTTACACAAGTGATTTTTCTTTCTTTACTCTCTGGGATTTTAGAATCTCAGTTTACACAGCGAGAACTAAATGTGTATATTTCAATCTGAGATATATTTTTCACCTCTTAGTTTCTGTTTTTTCCATACTTGAGGAACATCAGCCACTTTCTCTGATTTCTCCAGTGTCACTGTCAGTGTCTGAAATTGGTTGTGCCTGCACCTTAAGAATTCCAGGACAAATTTCATCATACCAAGCTGCTTTGAGAATATATTTATTTAAATATTCTCTAATCTTTTTTTTTTTTTTTCTCTTCCAAGCCAGAATTTCTATTGCTTCCTTAATTAAAACTAGCATTTAATAATAATGAAGAAAAAGGAATTAAATACTTCAGCTTTCCCCATGTCCACTCATAATCAACTTACATTCCTGAAACAGAGGCAGACCAACATCTCCCTTGTTGTTTTCCTTCCTTCTAATCTATTTACATTACTGTGTGCACAGTTATCCTCCACATCCTTATTCTCAATTATTTCTTTCTTGCTGGTCAGGGTCAGGAATTGGAGGCCATCCTCTCAAGCTCTTTCTTAGCTATTTTATGTCCAAATGTAGTTCCCACCCCATTCCAAAGGCTTAGTGGATGCCATCCCATCCTATTGCTTCCACTTATTGCCACATTTCCATCCGGTCTTACAGTCTCAGTCATTCTGTTTGTTGTTCCAAAAGGGATGAGGTATCAGGAAGCACCTGAACTTCCTGGGCTGAGGGAATTATGGCACATTCTGCAGTGGCTACATCATCATTCTCTTTCCTTTTTATTCCTACCCAAGCACTTTCAGGATCTCTCTCTGGTTCTACTCTTCAGTCTTATCCTAACTCTGGGCTAGGTCTGAAGGCATCCTTAAAATGTAAGTTGAAAGGTTATATTTTTTTCCTTTAGCTTTTTTCCTGATCATGGTGCAACCTGTTGTGTTAATTTCTAGGCTGGGTTAACTGAGAAAGTTGCAGTTTTGACCACACATGAAGTTTCCCTATTTCTGCTGTTTATTTTCCATACATCTCTAAATCAATCAGCAAATTCATTTAATATTTGCTGTAAGAAATGACAAGACCCTTTTTGTCTATGGTACAAATCAGCATCTTCTGTGAGGTGGACCAGGTGATAGATACTGGTGAACATTGTTTGTTTTGGTGGTGAAGAGCTGCTTGTCATGGAAACCTCTGCTGCTCTGTTTCTCAGCCCTTCCTGCTCTGTTCAAAGAAGAGTTAAGAGATGAGGAGGCCGAGGAGGGTGAAGCAGTCACTCTGCACTGTGAGCTGACCAAACCTGCCCCAGTGGAGTGGAAAAAGGGACACACAGCCCTCAAACCTAGCGAGAAATACAAAATGAGGCAGAAGGATGTCACTGCAGAGCTGGTGATCCACAGTCTGACCGAGAGTGATGCTGGGGATTACACCTGTGTGTGTGGGGAGGAGCAGTCCACAGCTTCCTTGGCAGTACATGGTAATGGCCAGCTCCATCTGGATGCCATCATTATTGAGATTATGGTTTGAATTGGTTTTTATCACCATGGTCATTGTTGTGTGTGCACAGTTCCTCTGAGTCTGACCTTGTGTGGCATGACCACGAGGATGAATTTTGTGATTTTAGGGTAAAACCTTTCTCCAATTTTGTGTACAAAGTTGTTTTAGGACTTAATCCCTGAAGCAAAGGTGAGGTCAAGCCTGAAGACACCTCCCCACCTTTCCTTCCCACCTGATGCCTTGTGAAGGCTGGCCTGGAACAGAGGCTGGATAGAATCAAAGAATAAAGCAGGGATTTATTAGAAGGATTTCCTCAATAGATCCACCTTGGGCAGCACAAGAGCCCAGCCAGGGCTGCACCCAAGATGAACCAAAATGGTCCCAAAATGGACACCGGGCACGGGCTCTGGCACTTTTATCAGTTCTGCTCCATTTGCACATTGCAGTTCATTGTCCAATTCCAGCTTTAGCCCATCAAGTCCCATCCTTCTTGTTTTTCTCTCTTCAGCCCACGTTGTTTGTGCTCGTGGGCCTGAGATTTGGATCATTTGTCCTTGGTCCCCAGCTGGAGAAGGAATTGTTTTGTCTCCCTACTCTGTGAAGAGAGCTCACCATCCCATAATATGAAGCCCAGACCCACACACTAAAGCAGCACAGGATTTAACATAGAAGTTAAATCCTGAGGCATCACACCCATGCCCTGACCTGCAGGCTGTGTTTGCTGCTCCCTTTAACCCTGTTGCCATTGCATCCTCAGTGCTGCCTGCAGGCATCCGGGAGAGCCTGAGGGACGAGGAGGTGACCGAGGGTCAAGCGGCCACTCTGAGGTGTGAGCTGACCAAAGCTGCCCCCGTGGAGTGGAGGAAGGGCAGCACTTTGCTCAAGGCCTGTGACAAGTACAAAATGAAGCAGGAGGGCACGGTCAGGAAGCTGCTTATCCAGGATGTGGAATTGAAAGATGCTGGAGAGTACACGTGTGTGTGTGGAGAGCAGGAGACAACAGCGGCCTTGATAGTGCATGGTAAAAACAATATACATATATCTGTATTATTGTGGATTTCTATGCCAGCTCGTTGATATTGGTTGTGTGTTCACCTGCGGCTGAATTGTTTCTTTAAATCTGTAAACACTCTGTAAGAGCTGGTTGTATCTAGGCTGCTTTTCTCTTTCTGTCTTTTGTTTGTCCAATATCCAAAAATTATGAGGAAAACACCCTGTTTCCACCCTAAAGTGTTTCTGCTTCTGTACCACCCCACCCCTCCTGTCACCCGTGTGCCACATGTCGTTTTTAATGTCCTCTGTGCATTTTGTGACCTTCAGCCCTGCCAGCCCTTTTCAAAGAAGACCTGAAGGACCTGCAAGCCACGGAAAGCCAAACAGCCACGCTGCGCTGTGAGCTGAGCAAGGCTGCAGCTGTGGCGTGGAAGAAAGGGAGCAAAACACTCAGGGCAAGTGAAAAATACATCATGAGGCAGGAGGGTGCCCTGGCAGAGCTGGAAATCCGTGACCTAGAGCTGCAGGATGCAGGAGATTACACCTGTGTGTGTGGGGAGCAGCACAGCACGGCCTCTCTGACAGTGAAGGGTAAATGCAGATGATTGTCTATTGCTGTGGTTTGTTTATTAACAAAGGACTCTTGGCAATAATATCAGAAGGCTAAATATGAGTTATTAAAATGACTCTATAGTCAGAGGATTTGGGCTATAATGTGCCCAGGTACAGAGTTCAGATTCTTCTTCTTCATGCCCTGTACCAGAATGCTATAATGCTTACAATATCAGAGAGATAACAGTCCTTCAGCTCCTTCTCCCGCTATCAGGAGACAAGTAGAGAAATACAAAAATGTCTTGGAAACACACACCAGAGATTTTGTTTACAGAAACTTATACAGAGTAAAAAGACAGTAAAAGATGCTCTCCCATGGGAAAATTTTCCTGCAGGCTTGCACACAGAGAAACTTATAAAATGTTCTTGCAACAATTGTCCATTTTCTTTTTCTCTGAAACCCCCATTAAGTGTCCACCTGTTGTTAACTTGTGTCCAGCTCTGGTTCAGGTGTTTATTTTTTTGTCTGGTGTTGCTGAAAAGGGAGCTGAGGGGCAGGACTGTCTCTCCTTGCAAGCACACTGCTGTGTTGTAGGTTTAAGGGAATTGCACCCAGGAAATGGTGGACCAGCTGAGGTGTTCTGTCCTGTGGTAAATCCTTTGAATTCTACCTTAAATCTTGTACTTTGGCATGTCATCTCATCACTTCTTGTCTCACTGCTGGATTTGGTTTTCCAGATCTTCGTAGTGATAATCTCAACCTCAAACCCCTGATTTGGCCAGATTTGAACTTCAGCTGAGAATTCACTATGCTCACCACTTAGTTTAAATACACTTTCTATTGGCTTTCCATTCCCAGCCCTGCCAGTGCTTTTCAAGGAAGAGCTGAAGGATGAAGAAGCTCAAGAAGGAGCATCAGTCACTCTGAGATGTGAATTAACCAAAGGAGCTCCTGTGCAGTGGAAAATAGGGCCCAAAGTGCTCAAAGCAAGTGACAAATATCAAATGAGACAGTCTGGCACCACTGCAGAGCTGGTCATTCATGACCTAGAAGTAAAAGATGCTGGAGATTACACCTGTGTGTGTGGTGACCAGAAGACAACAGCAACCTTAACAGTTCATGGTAAAAATAACTTATTAAAATTGATAAATATCTCTTGAGATAGACATAATTCTGAAATGTAGTATTTTCTTCCCTGGCTCAGCAGTTTGCTTTTGTTTTTATCCCTTCCTCTTCCTTCATTCTGTTTATAACTCATTTCTTCCTGAGAAAGAGTTGCTTATGGTGAATTTTTTGGTTATTATTAATCTGTCCTCTAAAGGAGAAAATGAGAAGTTTCATTCTGTGCAAGTCTCTTGGATATTTGCATTTTCCAACTCCAACCCCATAGGCCACTTCAGTCCACCACGTTTTCTCCAAAGCACCCAGCTATGGGCTGTCAGGTCCCTCTTCTCCAGGAACTGGGAAAGGAGAAGTGAGGGTTGGGGGAGCAGAAAGAGGAGGAAATTCTCTGGCCATGGTTTTTTTGAAGGTTCCAGATTCTTTAAAGAAGTCAGACATGCAGAGTGAGATAAGTTTATCATTCCAGAGCTTAATTCCTGTAGGTAGGTTTTTCTTTGAGTTATGATTTCCAAAATGAGGAGTAATAAGAATCTGAAATTCTTATTAGATATAATGGTCCTTCAAACTTCAATTTAACACTAGGAGTAGTTTTATTTGGATATCTGTCTGCTTTCATGTAGATGGGGCTGTAAGAGTTTAATAAAAACAAACCAGAAACTGACAACAGCAGCCTCCCAGAAATGACATTTCTGTGGGTAAAATAGTTCTGTATCCACCAGTGTTATTTGTGAGTGCTGTTGATCTGAGGTCTGTATCTTTCTGTTTTGCTCTTTGACTAAAAATAACAACAAAACCCCAGGGAACTGATCCCTCAGGGTGACTGAAATCACATTACACTTGAAGAAAGATGCTTTCAGAGTTTCTGAACTTGGTTATGGCTAAGAGTATCTATGATAGGCTGAAAAAAAGGCAAGAGGGGAAACAATCTCAAAATAGAAACGAGGGGTTTAATTCTGGTTTTCTGCCATCCCTTTGTCCGTGTTGCATCCTCCAGCTCTGCCAGCATTCTTTAAGGAAGAGCTGAAGGACAAGGAAGCAGAAGAAGGTGGAGAAGTCTCCCTGCTCTGTCAGCTCTCCAAGGCTGCTCCAGTGGAGTGGTGGAAGGACCAGAGGATCCTCAAACCCAGTGGGAAATACAAAATGAGGCAGGAAGGGCTCAAGGCAGAGCTGGTGATCCATGAAATAGCTGAGGAGGATGCAGGAGACTACACCTGTGTGTGTGGAGAGCACCAGACTACAGCTGTCTTGACAGTACAGGGTAAAGCCATCCCTGACCTCCTCTTTCCTGACTGGAAACCTCTGTGCTCTGCTCTAAGCTCTTCAATTTTCCACATCTGTCTGTTCATCCTCATTAACTGAACTTCCACTAAGCTGAAAATGTTCCCAGCCCCTCCTCATCTGCAGGCTGTGGAAATTGGAAGATACCTGTCTGCATTTCTCTGTGCCATCCTTTTGCCTTCTTTCCTTAAACACAAACCTGCTCTCCTTTCTTCTTTCCCTTCTGCCATTCCTTTCCTACCATGTAACCCTACTGTTCTTTGGTCTTTCCTTTCCTGCATTTATTCTCTTAAATCTGTTTATTCTTTGCCATTCCTTTCTGGAATTCTCAATACCAACCATTTTAATACAGGGAATGAGGAGTATCCAGAATAAGGCTCTGTTAGTTATAATTTCCTCTGCACTATGTCCATTTTGGGCTTTGTGCCCATAACCTCTGTCCTGATGCTTAAAGATAGATTTCCATTGGGAGACTGATTTTTCTAAGGAAAGAATAAATTCTTTCTGTGACCTCCTTCTGGTCTTCCTTTGTTGGAAGAACAATTTGCTGGACAATCAAGGCTGGTGTTTCAGTTTAACACTGCTGGAATGGGAAATGTGCCAAATCAGGGCTAAGCCTGTTTTCTAGCCTGGATATTTTAATTAAGTCTCTAATACTGGACATTAATTTTGAGATCTGAGATATCCAACCTTGTTAAACAGATGAAATATCCCATTATCCCACCTAGTTAATAGAGGGACATATGCGAAGGTCACCACATTTATTTCAAGGATGCAAGTTGCAATGGGTACAAGAATTACGGTAAATGGGAAAAATATGTTCTGAGACAAGAACCCAGGCTGGAATTCAGCAGCTGGAGATTTACTTTGGGGTCAAGATGAATCTGTGAGTCCCAGATGTGCCTCTTCAAGGATAGCTCAAGGAAGAAGGAGTGAGGATGAGTAAGGAGCTGTGTCAACAGTCAGAGCACAGCAGGGCAGCTCTGTGAGTAGGAAAAGAGAGTGCAAAGCCATGAAGTTTGTGGAAGACACCAATACATGTGAAATGAGGAGCTCAGAGCTGGTATTCTGCTTTTTTTCTGAGGAGGAACCTGGTAGAAAGCAGGTGTAAATCTGTTGAGAACTGTGCAGTTTTGCTGTAGGAAGCCAGGGTAAATCCAAGAGGATTAGGATGTCTATTCCCACTAGGATATTTTCATTTCTCTTTCCTCATTTCTCTTTCCTCTCTTTGTGGCTTGACAACTTTCCTCTGTCACAACCTCCACAACTGTCCCCTATCACTTCCTCACCCCTCCCTGAAGACACCCCTCAGTTTGTAACACATTTTACCTGCATCCTTCAGCTCTGCCTCCGTTTTTCCAAGAAGAAATGACCAGCCAGGAAGGAGTAGAAGGTGGAACAGCCACGTTGCACTGTGAGCTGAGCAAGGCCCCTGCCTGTGTGCAGTGGAGGAAGGGCCAGCACGTCCTCACCTCGGGCACCAAGTACAGCATGAGGCAGGAGGGACGTGCTGTGGAGCTGCTGGTCCATGGCTTGGACCCGAGTGACAGTGGGGATTATTCCTGTGTGTGTGGAGACAAGACCAGCACGGCTGCCTTAACAGTTCATGGTAAAGTAATCCTTGGGGTGAATCCTCCAAACCTGCCCAAATCTCTGTTGTCATGGGCTGTTCCTGTCCCCTTCTGTTTGCTCGGGCTTTTGGTTCCTTTGGGCTCTCTGTGCTTCCTCCTTTTGTAGAATTGGGAAAAACATTCCCTGCTGGCATTTGTCCCCCTCAGCTGTGCTGGTTCATCTCACTTTCCTTGCCCTGATCCAGCGTCCAGGGAAGCTGGGGAAGATTTTCCATTGCTCAGGAAAAAAAAGGATTTTTCAGGTTCCACTGACCTGGACCAGGGCTTGGTATTGCCCCATGAAACCTCTCCCCCAGGACCTCACCAAGCTGTGTTGTAAGTAAAATTTACCCTCTCTGTGGTGACTCTTTTACTCTTCAGTGCTGCCTCCAGAATTCAAGAGAGAACTGAAGGACCTGGAAGCTGTGGAAAATGGCACAGCTGCTCTGCAGTGTGAGCTGACAAAACCTGCTGAGGTGGAGTGGAAGAAAGGGCAGGAGGTGCTCAAAGAGAGCATAAAATATGAAATTAGTCAGGATGGTGCTATTGCAAAGCTGATTATCCATGAGCTGGAGGAGGAGGATGCTGGAGTTTACACCTGTGTGTGTGGAGATCAGCAGACAACTGCCACGCTGACAGTGAACGGTAAAAAACTAAAGGGAAAAGGCTGTAATTTTTTCTGAAAATAAAAGTAACAACTGTGGTTTAGTGTCGCTTAAGGAAAAGGTTGTAGATCGTAAGGTGTGCAGAATAGCCTGGTCTATGCAGCTCATGGAGTGACCAGGCAGAAAATGGGAATTTCAATGCAGAACTAAGTGCATTTTTTCTGTATTTTGCTGTCAGAATAATCAAAATCTCTCCTGCAAGTGGCCTACCTTAAGAGGGAATCTGAACCCTTAAAATTCCCTGCCTTAAGAGGGAGTATGAACTCTTGCAAGTCTCTGTGTTAGGAGGGAATCTGAACTCTGAAAATTCCCTGCTGATCTTCAGAACACTTCTTCAGTGATCGGGGCAGCACGCTGGCTACTTTTACTGTAGGAAAACTATTATTCCATTTTTAGATCATAGATTAGGTTCTTTGTATTTCATGGCAAATGTAACTTCCTGAAGTCCATTTCTTCTTGCTCTGCAGATATTCCTATTACCTCTCTGGGGAAATAGCTTCATAGTTTTGAATCCAGAGCATTGAGATTTAGAGACATCTGGGAAAAAAACTCTTTTGGTGCTTTCATTTTCCCTCTACTTCCTTTTTCCCAAGCCCTTTTTCCCAGGCTGCAGCAGGTCCAAGTCATATTTCTATTTTATAGCCCTACCAGCCCTTTTTAAACAAGAGCTTCAGGACACGGAGGCAGAAGAAAGTGGCACAGTGACACTGAGGTGTGAGCTCACCAAACCCAAGGCTCCAGTGGAGTGGAGGAAAGGGGATGTCACCCTCTACCCTGGTCTGAAATACGAGATGAGGCAGCAGGGCTGTGCTGCTGAATTGGTCATTTCTGACCTGGAGCTGGACGATTCAGGGATTTACACCTGCGACTCCGGACACCAGCGGACAACGGCCGTGGTGGCCGTGCATGGTAGGCAGTGGTGGCCCTTGGCTCGATAGGAGTGGAGTGAAAGGAGCTTTTCCTGGTGTTCTCTGCAGCCATTGATTTGTTTTGTTGCTGGTCCACACCAGAATAAGTGTTCTTCGTGGGCATGGCACACAGCAAAGTAGAAAGGTTCTTGCAGTATCTAGAGGGATTAATGACCATCAAAGCAACTGAATCAAAGAATGGTTTGGGTTAGAAGGGACATTAAAGATCGTCCATTTCCATCCCTCTGCCATGGGCAGGGACACCTTGCACTAGACCAGGTTTTTCAGACCCCCAGCCAACCTGGCTTTGAAGGTTGTCATGATGTAAAAATATGCTGAACACTCCTGCCCTGAGTGCAGGGAGTGTGGCTGGATATGGGAATGGGATAAGGGATGCCTAATGGGGTGTAATGCCTGCCTGGGATGGTAGGAGATGCACCAGTTAGGGGATAAGGGATTTCTATGGTATATGGATATCCTCTGTTGTTACTGGAGGCTTTGAACTTCAGGCTCAAACGCTGACTGCAGACAACTTGAATCCACACCTGTGTTCCTTCACTCCTTGTACCATCCAGTGCAAGGCCTTAACTGAAATCTGGATTTCCCTTCCCATTTATCTCTTCACTGTGATCTCTTACCAAGAGATCAATACTAACTTGATCTTTTATACATTGATAGAAGCCTTATTTGGGGCAGAAATTCTCTTGTTTAATATTGCAAACTCACAGACGTCTATTAAGGGACAGGGATCTGTGTAAGAGAGGCCATTCCCAGTGATCTTTGCCTAAAGCATCCATAGCTGGCATGGAAACTCTTCCATAGGAAAGTCTGACTCCTTCAGACCCCAAACCAAGCCATTCTGTTGACCACTAAGACCAAATCTTTCCTAACTTTGGTTGTCCTCAGCTCTTGGTTCCCTTAGTGGTTCAAGAATGATTCTGCCAGGACAGAGAGTTGCATCCCCAGAATTATGGAATCATTAGAATAAGCCATACCTGAAGGATGATGGTAGGACTGGATCCTTCTTGCACTAAAACACTCTTGAAACGTTTTCCTCTCAAATTTTGCAGCACTGCCCATCACGTTTAAGCAACCTTTACAAAATAAGGAATTTGAGGAAGGAAGCACAGCCACGTTCTGCTGTGAGCTGTCGAAACCGAATGCTGCAGTGGAATGGAGGAAAGGAGGCGTGGGGCTGCAGCCCAGCCAGAAATATGAAATGAGGCAAAGGGGATGCCTGGTAGAGCTCCTGATACACAATCTCAGATTAGAAGACACAGGAGAATACAGCTGTGACACGGGGGATCAGGAGAGCAGGGCAGCTCTGAATGTGAAAGGTACGTGGTGTGAGCTGACTCCTGAAGGAACAGGTTCTTCCAACAGGCAAAACAACCATTTCAATATGAGCATTTTAAAGTGCATTATTCTTATCCTCTGTGAATATTTTCCTTTTCATCTGATATATTAGGATTTTTTTTTAATGTTTAATAAGAATGGAAGAGGATGATACTTTGATCTTCCAGTGCTGTGTTTGAGTTTTGGGCTCTAATAAGAAATAGGAAAAAATACGAAAGCTTTCAAGCTTTGTTCCTGAGGAAAAATTAAAGAAAAAGCAATGATTTAACATAACATCCGGACATTTCACATGACATGTTGTTTGAATATTTAAAAAGAATATTTTCTTTCAAATACTGTAAGAAGACAGACAACAACATCCCTGACCTCTCAAGGCTGTCCACGGAGTTTTGAAGTTCTTTGCTCTTGAGATCATTCTTAGATCAACTGAAGGGTAAAACCATTCAGTGAATTCACCACTGGGAAGGATTTGAGTCAAGGAACAAAGGAAATAATTGTTATGCGTACAGATGGCTTCTTCTGATGCAGCAAGATCTCCTAGTTGTGCCAGGAAAATTAGAAAACATGGATCCTACCTAGGAATATCACAGTGAAAAGCAGAGCATCTTGTTCTCCAAGTGTCAGTCTGTGTTAACCAGGACTTGACTCAGCCTTCACTAAAAGATGCTGTTGATCCCTTTCTTTTCTCTTTTAGCCCTGCCAGTTCTTTTCCAAAAGCAGCTCAAAGACGAGGAGGCAGAAGAAGGAGCTGCGGTGAAATTCCAGTGCGAGCTGACAAAGGATAACGCGGCCGTGGAGTGGAGGAAAGGCACCATGGAGCTCTTCCCCTGTGCCAAATATGAAATTAAATTAAGTGGGCGCACAGCTGAGCTTGTGATCCACAATGTAGAGCCAGAGGATGCCTCTGATTACACTTGTGACACGGGAGACCAGCAGAGCACTGCAGTCCTCAGAGTGAATGGTTAGCATTGCACCCGCCTGGGATGGAGGAGAAGAGGCATTGCTGGAACTGTGTGAATGGTGCTGTTTAATCCAAAAGTTAAGATAATGAGGAAAAGAGCTGCCCAGTCATAAAGCAGAGTACAGAGAGGTGGATCTGGTGGGACAGGGTCCCTGTTGAAGCCTGTAAAGCACAGAGTGCAGAGCACTGACCCCTTTCTCTGACACGATAAAAGCAAGGAGTTCTGTGTCATGGGGATTTTGAAATACTAACAAAACCTTTTTTTGGCACTTAGCAACTTTCCTGGCTCACTTGAATCAATAGCAAAATCACACACCACTTAAAAAAGCATTTTGAGGTTGCTATTTTTAATCTCCCTGTGAAGATCTTGAGAATGCTGGGTTTAACCAAAGCAGGAATAATGTCTGTGATTAATCACAGAGTCACAGAACAGGTCACAGGTCCAACCTCCCTGCTCAAACAGGGCCATGCCAGCACCATCTATGAAATGTTTGTGATTGTCTCAAAATTGGGTGGAATTTGTGGCTTTGATCTAAGCCATAACCTTTCAAACAACATATTTTTTTGCTGACTCTGACTCAAAAAGCAGCCACAGGGCCAAGTATGGGTGAAAGAACCCAGTGATTGCTTTGCCTGTCTCACAGCAGTGTTTTTACTAGAACCACAGGCACTGAGGTTCCTGTTTTTCCAACTGCTCACAGACACTCCATGGATACTCCCTTCTTGTTTCCATCAGTGACAAGCTGTTGTCTGAGCTGTTCCACGCTCTCCTTGAATAAAAGTCCATTTGTGCATCATCTGGAAGGACTCACTGATGATGATGATCTGGGTCTTGAAAAGTTAGCTGAGAAATCAGAAATTACTTTAAAGCTTTACATTATTTAGCTGTTGAAAATCAGGAATATTTCTGTAAAAGTGAACAGACTTGCACTGGTTTAAACAGAAAGTGCCAGGTTCTGCTTAGTCAAAACCTTTGTGTGTTGGAGTTTCCAATATGCTGAGTAGATGCATAAAAGGTGTGATGTGGATGCCCTGGACTTTATGTTTCTATTTATAAAAATATTTA